>CM045562.1:26171311-26419546 GCA_024721245.1 Mitragyna speciosa | reverse complement strand
TTTAATATTGGGAACATCACTCTTTTTCGTCCTACTATTCCATAATATAGTGTATTATTTGCTTTGGGTTGGGCGAGAACTAATGAGACCTCTAATTAATTGCATATGTAAACTTTAAAAAAACTCTTACTTTCCCTTATTGTTTGTTAAGGAATATTTAGTTAAAAACAACTGCGCTCACGGAATTGGATTCCTTTTCCATACGATGGAGCTTCTCGAATAGTGACCATACATACAATTTTATTCCTCTTTTCCTGCCGAATACTATTTTATTCTTTTGGCTGACTTCTTTTTAGTAGGCAAAAAAAATAGCATCAATTTGAACCAAATCAAAGCATATATTCTTGGCTTACTACATGAAATTTGCTGTCATTCAGCTTTCATGGACTAACTTTTCCACCCGACTAATACATTTTACTTCGATCGTGTCTAGTTCGTTTCCCTCCCTCATTCCTAGAATGGCTTTGGTGTATATCGGAAACTCAAAAATAGAACTATAAACGAATCGAGCTCTTAATGAATAGTTCAGACTCAATTCAGATTCGAATTTTTGTGAGCTTGAATCGAACTCAAATAAAAAATGAGATTCGATTATATTATCGAATCAAATTCGAGCTTATATATATTCAGCTCAAACTTAGTTCGATAAGGCTCGAAAATTTTTTAATACTTTTTTGTTTAATATATAATAATTATTTTATATAAAATAATATATATTTTTATTAATAAATTAATACTAAAACATTTATAAAAAAAAAACCTCGAAATTTCGAATAACTCGAACCTATCGAGTATCAAATCGAATATTCGAGTATGAATTTTAAGCTCATATCAAATTCGAACTCAAATCCCAATCTAAGTTCGAATTTTCGATTCGAACCCAACAGCTTTAAAATTCAGTTTGATTCAATTCGTTTACAGCCCTACTCAAAAGAGTCCCTAATTTTAATTTTTTTCATGATCATATATTATTTTTCAAAAACTTTATCCTAAATTTCCAGGACCCGCGGACGCGCCATTCTGCTATGGAGCACCACCCTTGTGTCTCCCAAGATACAAAAGAAAAATGGAGAGACTTCGGAATTCAAGAACATTGTAATCACAGATCTGGCCTTGAAAAAGATACTATCTCAAAGATCTATACCAATGTATTGATGTTTCGTTACCTTGTTTTTCCTTTTCTGGGGGATAATTTCGGACCTCGGTTTACACACGTTAGCCAGTAATAAGTTGATTACGAAAAGCAAAAATATGAGAAGATAAATGATAGAAAAATAATTAAGATATTTATTGTGACACCAAAAATAAAGAGAGTCAAAAGTAATTACCGTCCTTGATTAGATATCCAACACCCGAGTCGATAATCCTCTTTTGACCAGATTGTCGCACTTTCTTGAAGGGTCCATGTGCCACCAGTCGAAGTGCCCACAATTTATTGGTACAAAAGGTCACACAGTGTTTGCCTTTGTGTCCCGTTTGATACATTATTAAAACTGATAATGATTAAAAATCTGAAGTTTAAGTAAAACAACTTATCCAAGCTTTTAAGTTTCTAGGTTTTCCGCCTTCGCGGCAGCCTTGTCTAAACATTTGGAATTGACATCAAACTACCATACTATTATTCTCTAATCAAATTGTAGCTCTTCTCTCCGCTAACTTGGCTTCAATAACCAGAGTTGTGATGTAAACATAAGCTAGTATTCAACTAGGTGAGCGAGATTCCCAATAAACTGGACCACGATTAATTAACCGGGATTAATAATTAAAGAGATGGTTGGCTTTCAGAAGAAAACACATTGATGTGACTGTGAGTGGTTCATAATCGCCCACCAGACACCAGACGCATATGCAATTATGTAATAGCTCATAAATGAAGCCAAATACAGACTTGTAGTATTATGTAACCCGACCACCACATCCTTTGTTAGCGAGCCTTGTCCCTTTGTTCTCAAAAGACCAATGATGCTTTCCCTTATCCAACGGGGCATATAAGAAACAGAGAAAAAGGTTAAGTTGTTGACTAAAAGTTTTTCCATATTCTAACTTTACGGGATTCTCATTCCCTCCAGGGAATTTCAAGTCTCAAATTACTTGGCAGTTTGCTACTCAAAGATCCTCTTTTTTTATTTTGTGCTTCATCCATTGCTCTCTTCCTCCTCCTCCTCTTCCTTCTCTTTCCCTTGTTGGAATAGCTGAAAAGGCAGATCGAGTCTAGGAAGGCTTAAAATGAAGGATTGGGCTGCTCCAATCATAGCTACGGCACTCTTTGCGGTTCTGTCGCCTGGATTACTCTTTCAGCTTCCTGGGAAGCACAGGCCAATTGATGTTTTGAACATGAAAACTAGTGCTTTCTCCATATTGTTGCACGCTGTTATTTATGGTCTGCTTCTTATTTTGTTCCTCGTCATTCTCAACGTGCACATCTATGCATAGGAGGCGCCAACCTCGCCACAAGCCAAGTGAAAGCATGAACGTTTTTCACTCTAGAAGGTAGGAAGCTGCTAGATGCTGAAAATACAAGGTTCACTCTTGTCTGTTGCGCTACTTTTGGCGTGTCTGCATATACATCCATATATAATCTCTTTGAATTTTGACTAGATCTATACCGAATTTGCTATGAATTTCAATTAATTTTAGCTTTGGCTTAGTGCCCATCCGGTGGTTAATCTCAATTTTGATTGGGGAAATTGGTTAGGCAAAGAAATGCTGTGAATAATTCCCCGCAGCACACATAGCTTATCGATACTTATTACTATCGTATCTTTCTTTATTTGTTCATGCTTTCTTCTTTAAGTTGTTATCGAGGTTATCACTTCTACAATTTCATGGAGCCGGAGCAAGCTGTGTTCCTGGTACAGGGTTCTGAATTGTCAAACTAAATATCAAATCTCAAATTCAATCTAGAATTTGGATTTCTTCCTCTTAGCTAAATTAACCACTCCCAGGCTGGAAACACATCAATCCGGACCCAACACTATCGATTGTTTTTTTACTAGAACAATCTGTCTACCCAAAAGAGATGGGGTGCTTGATTCAATACTAATAAAAAAGAATAGGAATAGCATGCCTATGGCGAAGCAAGCTCTGTGAGAACGGCATAGATAGTGTCGCCAGCTAGGGAAGTTCTAAAGACATTAGAAAGATAAAGCTATAGAACGAGTAAAATGACACTTTGTTGAACCTACCCAGAGAACTACCACGGTCCCCTAGCTAGTGAGAGCTCTACATAACATGCGGGGCTCACATCATTGTGAAATCTCAGACCAAATGAACCAAGTATGTATCAGAAATTTCAACCCAAAAGAAGGTTTAGAAGGAGGGAAGTAGGAATTAGTCTCTCCTAAGGCTCCAATACCATCAAGGATTCGTTGTTGTTTAATGAAATTTATTAGCTTGATATAGCTTGATTAAGAAAAAAGAAAACACCAAGGCCTACTTCTCAGTTCCAATTTGTAACATACTACATTTTCACCTACAGAAGCAGGGAAACATCGATCCAAAATTCACAACACAAATGTGCTCCAGATCATGTTAATCACCAGTATGAATGCATAATGCACAGACATTCGAGATTCCAGCTGCTTTTATGTCGATTGATGTGTCCAGAACAAGATGATAAATCAACTCTCAATCTGAGGACAATCAATAAGCATGTCGTCTAGATAATACATGTATTATCATCAGATAATACATGATTCAAATTTGGATAAAATTATCAGATCGTACATGATTCAAATCCAACTCGAAAATGAGCTTTTTTATTTTTTATTTTTATTGAACTTATACAATTTATACAATTACATTTGGGGAGGGGAATTATAATTGGGAAAGAGATGAGAGAGTAAAATCAATAAAATTAGCAAATTGAATCAACAAAAATTACAAATCACAAGTTCAAGAGGAAGAGAGCACTTGAAGTAGAAAGTGGACGGGAAAAAAGTAAGGAGGAGGAGGAGGAGGAGGAGGAGAAAATCAGGGGCCGGGGAGGAGAGAGTGGGTGGTTGGAACGGCTAGGAACCCATGTATAGGTGGACGCGAATGGCTAACAAGAAGATGCAAATGAAAGCAAGATAAAGAATGGAGTGAACCAGTATGGAGACCCCGCTAGTCTGAAAGTTGCCAAACTCAACAAATCGGTTGCGACCCGGCATCTGAATCAGCAGACCCGGCGTTAACAGAATAAACAGAACCACCGCTACGAATACTGGACCCCAATCTGCCATCTTTCGCTTGTCTAGTCTAGATTAGATCCCCCAAGGACGAGCAAATTCTTTTGCTTCTGGACCTATCTAAAAAAAAGTATTTATTTTCTGCTCGTGGAAAGAATACAGTACAACTGGAATGCCCTCGGGTAGAGAATGAATGACGTTTCGTAAACCCTGCTTTTGGTTCAAAGACAAAAAGGATGACTAAATGAAGCATAAAAAGATAAGTTAGCAAATGAAGGTATTCCGATTCACACCCACTTTATATTTGTGGTGGATTACAGCTAAAGAAAACTAGCAACCAGCTTACGCCTAACGGTACTTTTTCTTTGAACCTGGTTGGCTTATTAGATCAAAGATTCCGAACCAAGGCCCATGGAGGCGGGGAATTAAAAAAGCCCACCTTTGTGGCTCGTATCACTTTCCGAAACCCTTCCGTTCTCCTTTACAGATTACGCTTCTTTTTTTATTTTATTTTTAACGTTACTAGTATAAGCATAGAGTTCCTTCCATTATACTTCGAATTTTGGAGTCAAGAGATAAAGTCAAACATTTTTCCAAACAAACAAAAAGGGGGAGATAAGACGGTCCAAATACTCGCTATGTTATGTTTCAACTAATCCAATAATACTTCGAGATACATTTTTCTTTTCGAAGTATGCTACATATATATTTATGTCGCTGTGTAACCAATCTTACTTTTACTACCTCGAGGTTCACGAAAATGGCACCTAAAATTATTCATCCTTTCATCTTCAGCAAATCACAAAACCACAATATGCTAGTTTCATAGATCAGAAGCTTAGAATAATCAAAGGTGGAAAACAAGTTCACACAGTATCAATGACACGGACCACTTCTAATGCATTTCACATGCTCATGTCAGAACCATTCTTCAAGCATGACATGATTCAACGATAAATTGATGAATTGCCCCCTTCCTCCTAACTTATTTCTTGACACAATGGATGAAGGAGATTTTGGTTGTGGATGCCAATGAAACAGTGAGTGTACATGTGCGTTTGTTATACAGAGAGAGAGAGAGATTCCACAAAGCATAAAAAATGGTCAATCCCAACTTTCCAATCATCCCAAACTTACAATGTAATACCCAATCCAGAACTTTCTGGAAAAATGTCTCCGTAGGTTTATTTGACTAATTCATTCAATCAAAACCAAGAAAGAGTCTGCTATGATAACACATTTATAATGTTTGCTATGATAACACCTTTATAATGATCGATAAACAAACTAAGCAAAAGAGCACCCGAGAGAATATTTAGTCATTGTCTCTCAACCAGCTCGTTGCAATCCAGAACAATTCAACTAGCATAGCACTCCATGCACGAGCTCCAGATTTAATGCATTAGTATTTCAGGCATAGTTCAAGCGGAAAATGTCATTCAACACATAAAAGCTCCCTTGTGGAGTTGGAATCAAATGGAACATCTGCACAGCAGAAAAAGATAAACCAAAAACACCAACAATGCTAACATATATGAGTAATTAAATAAGAAAACATACTTATCAACAGAATTAAAATTTAAAAGCAAACTCAATCATATGATAGGAATCCCAGCTCAAAAACATGCACATTCATATACAGGGTCACAAAGCCATCTTGTTCCAAAACTTATTAGCCTGTGAAGGTAATTCAAATCTAAATACCCTTTCCAAATGCCCACAAAAATGTCTAAGAAAGTTAACCATATGACTTGTACACTAGACTGCAATCTAATTTCAAAAGATATGCCTAAGATAATTTTTTTGGCTTCTCCATCTATTGCAATCAGGTTATTAGCTGGTGATCTTAGCTTCCAGTAGGATAAATCAAATAATACTAGCTTACTTAGCACAGAACCGCAAATAGGATATACCAATACAAAATATGAAGAACATCTGCTCAAACACAATTTATAACGTAGTCATGGACCACATGATATATAAGAGAAGGGAGAGAAATGTTCCTTTAACAAGGTTGATTATAAATGCACTCCATATTTAGTCTTTAACAGTCCATTTTTTGTTAATTGATAATATACACGGCTAGAGGATAAATGTGGAGTGAAATTATCATAAGCCTAAAAATCGTGAATTGCACAAACATTTACACTTTTTCAAGTGAAATAGAAGGCACGATTCACCAAAAAGTTAAAAAAAAAAAAAACAGAGAGAGAGAGAGAGAGAGAGAGAGAGAGAGAGAGAGAGAGAGAGAGACTAAATTTGTAAGTACACAGGAATAGCAAACAATTCATCAATAAGAAGGCAAGGAACCAAATAAATAAATAAAAGCTACACACAATGAGAGACGGTCATAATATTGAAAATGTCCATTGATGAAATATTTTCTTTTTTGTGCAAACAGACACCATGAAGGAGAAGTAAATCCCTCAAGTTTAGCATTAATAGCCTTTAAAGAGCTCCATGACTTGGGTACCTCAAAATCACATGGCGAACAAACCAGATTCAGGATCAGAAACCTTGGTTGAACATTCCTAATCGTGCAGGCTTTAAAGCATTTTTCAACGACCGTACTCAATTTCTACCTTCAATAATTGATAACTCTTTTAACTTCTGAAACATATTAGTTTTTCTATTGTACTCATTTTTATGTGAGAATAACAATTAGAGAGACCCCTTAATAACTAAGTAGTGATCAAGTCAACAAATGCAAACAACAAAACTTCGCTGTGTCAACAACCCATTCTGACACTTGCTTTTGCAAAACCATGAGTAGTGCCAAGTCCATCAGGTTGCCACTGCAAATTCTATTGATGCAAAACCGTTAACTACCTAGTCGGAAAAGAAAGACGAACCATGGAATCCAACAAAATCATAGTAATCTAATAACCAATTACAGCAAAAAGAAAATAAAAATAAAAATCAGCATCAAATGAACTCAATTACCCAAAACATTGCAGCCCGGCCCATTCAATTATACAGAGAATTGAATATTCATCAGTGTAATTAAAATAGAGAGGGAAGGAAGGGTATGAAGAAATACCTGGCTAAATTTAAGGGCGTGAGATTCCCCGACGAGTTGAAGATTGCCGCTGACAAAGACAAGCATACCGCCGGCGGGGCCAGAGGGTTGGCAATCAACGGTGGAGATGTGGTGCTGGCACTGCTGGAAGGGGAGGCCAGTGAGTTTGGCAACAATGTTCTGGGAACCCTGGATCTTCTGACCCTCGAAAGTCAACATGGAAGCGTCTTGGTAAAGGGCGGCCAGCCCGGCCCGATTCGCATCGAAGGTAGAGTAGTAGTGCTCTACGAATGCCTTAGCCAACGCGTCTGCATCCATTTCCACAATCTTTCTTTTGGATTTTTCTCCCTTCCACCCCTTTTTATGCAATCACTTCTTCTCTCCCCTCCTTTTCTCACTCTCCCTTCCAAAGCACTCAAAACGTCTGATAGACCCCTCGTTTATTGCTGCTCCTGCTGTGCGCGATTCTATCCGCTGCCCCTTTTCTCCTTTTCTTTTGCTTGCTGAGATAATACGCTAACAAAGCGTAGGGCCCAACTCTTGGACAGGGAAAAGTCCACATTCGAGTTTTCCTTTTCTTTTTTTTTTTCCTTTTTTTTTTTTTTTTTTTTTTTTTTGCAAATTTTTCTTAATGGCGGTAAAAATTTTGTAATAAATAAAGAAGGTAAAAGTTTTGTATAATTTTTATAAAGGGCATCACTAACGCGTACCTAAATATAAATTTTTTTTTTATTAACATTTAAAATACAATGGCAGTTTATTCATCTTTCTAATGCAGAGAAATATATTTTTTTAAAATTCTACTTCAGTCAATTTCAAAAAACTTATTTTATTTTAATTTTAACTGAAATTAATCATTATAAGAAAGGCCCGTCTTCATAAAATCCCCACCTTTGTAATTTGTGCCCTAACTTTTGAACTAAAATTAAGAATAAATTAATTTTATAACTTCGAGAAAATGAATAAAATTGTCAATATATTTTTTATTTTCCATTAAAAACTCTAACATTTAGAAATTTTCAAAAATTAATTTCATTTTAATTTTGGTTGCAATTGACCTATAAAAAAGGGTTCATGTTCAAAAAATCATCTCATTCAAAGTTTTTCCTAGACACTTTATATCCAAATTTATAACAAATTAATTTTACTGCTTTAAGATGATGAATAAAAATGTCAATGTACATTTTTTCTTTTTGATTAAAGACTATAATATTTATAAATTTTCACAAATTTTATTTTATTTTGATTGTAATTATAATTGACAGTCAAAAAAAAGTTCACTTTGAAAAAATCATCCCCTTCATAATTTTGTACTTTAACTCTTTTAATAAAAATGTTTATAAAAAATTAATTTTAATATTTTGAGATGATAAATTATAATATCAATTTTTTATTCAAAACGCTAATATTTATGTAAATAACCCTATTATATTATTTAAAAATAATATTATATTTTTGTATATGAAGTTTTATATTTTTAGTCATTATACCTTTTATAGAAATTATGTGAAAGTTTTGCCCTTTTTATTTATTACCAAGTTTCCGTGGCCCTTATAAGAAAATTTCCCGTTCTTTCCCCCAGAGATGTCAACTAGTATACATCAAATGATGGTCCAAAACACATCAGATTTACAACAGGGGCAACTGCCCCTAATTCATTCTATGAGATTTCAAAAATCCATTGGGGTAAGTTGTCTTCCCACCGAAAAGATACGCTATTTCTTTTTTCACATAAATTAAAAATTTTAATTAATATAATTACAATAATTATTTTTTGTTCATACTTTTTTCAAATACCCTTTATTAATAGTAGATCATTTATTCAAAATAAAAGGCAAATATTACTGTTTGTTCTTGAAGCTTAGAACACTTTAATTTTTCAATGTGCATTAAATATAGGTACGTTAGTAAAATAACAAGCTAACTAATTTTTAAAAATGAAAATAGGCCTCTAATTTGGAATGTTGTAATGGATTTTGTTCAAATCATTGAATGATTAATTTTTTGGAGGCTTTTAATTGATGCAAACTTGTACTTAAGATGGCTAATAAAAAAATGAAAATTTTGAGGACACGATTGACATCTGCATATTTTTATGGCTCCATTCGTATGAACTTTGAACCCGTGACTGCTTCTTATTGGGCTTCCTACTAATTGGGCTTCCTATTACTATTGACATCTGCAAATCGACCCACAACGAGTTGGGCTTCGTAGTACCAATAGTTATCTTCTAATTTATTCTGTTTATTATTAATGTGCATTGCCCCACGTGGGTGCGCTGGTGCTCAACGACGTCCCCAGGGAGCGGCGGGCAACCGTCCCTCTAAAAAAAAAAAAAATCTAAAATTTTATTTAGCATCTCAAATTTAGTTGTGATTTTTAGTTTAATACCTTCTTGTTTCTTTGATTTTTTTTTTAAAGATTTTTTCTAGTTCTCCCCGTACTTTTTACAAATAGTCTCATAATATAAATATTTACGTAGCTAAATACTCATGGGAGTCCCAAATTTGTCTTTCTTGAAAGCATAGCACAGGCAATTATTGCAGGTTAGATTCGGAAGTTATTGAAACTTGTTTGTAAACAAGTAATAGTCATGTCCACAAGTAGGTATGTTTTGTTCATTCATGATCATATTTTTTATATGATTAAAATAGTATCTCTACTTGCAAAAAAAAAAAAAAAAGAAAAAGAAATCTTTCAGTGTGTACATGGAGTTTGAATATATAATTTTATTATATATTTTGATTTTATATGGTAGTTTCATGATTGTACATCAAATCTCAATTAGAATCATATTGTATATTTGTGTGTTTTAAAGTTTGAGTATGTAATTTAATTATATATTTCGATGATATACAATAGTTTTTTTTTTGCACATTAAATATTATTTAGAATATTACTTTATATATAATATCTTTTTATACTTTTACTGCCAAAATAAATCTTGTTTTTTATATCCATGTTAATGTCGCCCCCCAAACCAAATGCCGGTTCCATCCATGGTGCTACCGTGCTATTGTCCAACAGTTAAGTAGAGCCAGGAAGATTACAGTCACTGGGGGAAAAAACAAATGACAAAATTTGTTATTTTATGTACAACAGTGCCGTAACAAATCCTGTATAATGAGTTTTGATAAAATAATTTGCATCGAAAAAATTTTAAGGAGACGCATTAAATGTTCCTAGTGGCAAGATTTATACAGGTTATTAGCAAACGTTGTTAATATAGGAGTCGTAGTCTATGTCGAACTAAAACTGAACAAGACGCTTTTCCGTGCAAGGCAGCAACAAAAAGGTACGGCCATTAATGTAAGTGGCAATGTTTCATTAAAAAAAAAAAAAATGTAAGTGGCAAAAGTACAATTCCAAAAGCAACGTCGACAGCAGGGTTCGAACCTGCGCGGGCGAAGCCCAACAGATTTCAAGTCTGTCTCCTTAACCACTCGGACATATCGACCTGGACGTAGCGTTGTCGAGGTATGTTTAATTTCATAGATCTTTCTCGCCTCGCATGTTCCAAACTAACAATCTGTCTTAAACCGAAATAATTTTGTTCAAGCTTATGGACGTATACCATTTACATGCTTGCAGAAAGATTTTAGAATAGACACATTTAACCATAAACTCTAATTTCAATGTCAGATCCCCTGATGAATTAATATAGTTCACGAAATTCATCCCAGTAATATTATGCAACTATGACGACTGTACTCCAGTTGAGCTACGCCGCCTAACTTCTCTGTCATGTCCTAATTCCAGTAAAAGGTTACCTCGATTGTCGGATATTCTGTTATCCTCTGCTTCCACATGACTAAGCACTTATTGTCTTGCAATCTGGTTTATTCGAAAACATTACGTCGGTCTCGTAGTTCGTAAATCTTGAAAAAAAAACTTTGAAACATCTAGATTGCCAATTTGCTGTCCCATTGAATTGGGCTACAACAGCGGATACGCCAAGTGATTCCAAGCAAAATTAACATTAAACAAAATTCGTGCAACGTATTTTGGGTTTTACTACAACCGATGCAAATCAAGTTTAAAAAAAAAAAAAAGAGGAAAAAAACTCGCCAATTTAATCTCAAACTGCAGTCGCCCAACTTGTGAGCACAAGGACAATGCATGATGCGGTCGGATGGATAGATGCTAAAGAGTTGGCCGTCTGACTCAGTGCAGTCAAGCATTATCTTAGAGGACTACACCAAAAGCACAATTTTGATTATATATAAGAAGGGGCCAAAACATATGGATATATCATAATACGTGAAAGGGGCCAATTTTGGGAAAAACACGAAGAAGAAGTATAGAACAGACAAACCCCATTTGATTAAATAATGCCATTCTTTTTTCCTTTTTGGGATGAAAATTAAATATGGCTATTGGATGTTGGGAGAGTCGTTTCTTTCTTGTAATGTAAATGTTGTAGTTACGGGTTCAATTCTCTTGTTCTTATCACTCATTCAGGGACCACAAATAGACCAAAAGTTATAATACTGAAAAAAAAAAAAAAATACAGGCAAAAAAGTACTGCTACTTAATACTACTAGTTTAACTTTAAGTTGTCATTATATTCACAGTGGCCTTATAATCGTAAAGGTAATCATCCTCTGTGCACGAGTCTGGAGTTTTAGAAGGGGGAACAAAAAAAGAAAAACAAATTACGATAACCTTAATTTTCACCATGAAGTTGTTCATTGGTCGTTTTCTGTGGACAAAACTCGGGTCATCCTTTTATTCAAGTGAAGCAGCTTTGCATATTTTTTGAAAAGAGAAGTCTCTTCCTAGTTATCGTCAGAGAGATTATCGTTAATCTCCATGGTCGATTTTAAAAAAGAGGAATCATTCTACCGCATGATGTCGTCGTAATGTGATGCACAACTTCGTAGTTCATGTGCACGCTGTGTCTCTTTATTACAGCAGATACTAACCCACTTCTTTTCCGGTATCACGTGTTCAATCCTTCATCAATAAGGGTGCGAAAGGAAAGTGCACTTTTTCCTGTGCTTACGGTCGTAATGAATATTACCATAACCCACAATGCATTAAACCAAAGACTAAATCGCACTTATTTTAATTGAGAGAGAAAAATCAGAATAAAATTTTCTGAAGTAGTATTTAATTCAATAGCGAAGTATTAAGGGACTTTCTCATGATTATTAGTGGCGTATACAGAAAAATTCTTCAGTGGAGCACAAAAGAACAAAAAAATAAAAAATTGGAAGCTCTTTCTATATTTCTAAACGACAACTTTTTAGGTTAACATCGTTCATTTTGTAGATGCTATATTCATGAAACTAGAACCCAATAACCGCATAAAAGAATTGAAACGTGATTTGGTGTCCATAAGCTCTTGCGTGTATGAAGCTTAGAAATTCTAATAAGAAAAGCAATTAATGCTGATGTTTGGCATCAGGGCGTTGGGGATTGCGAATCGGACAGGGTTAATTGAGAATTCAACCAGAATTTAATAAGAAAAATATTTTCTGGAAATGAACTTATATGAATTGTCAAAGGATCTATTCCCTTAGTCATTTATTATCACATCAACCATCTTAAGGACATTCTCCCAAGTATTCATAGCGATGAATTGACAGACTCTATTTATACTGTAAAGTACTAAAATACAAGAAGTAGCAGCGGTGGGCTTTTTATAATAAATTCATACCATTACAAAGTTTGATGGTGGAGTGTGGCTGATTTAATTATTCAAGTGATGAACCCATGAATTCCAAATCTCCAATCACGTAGGAAGACCACTCAATGCGTTAAGACGGATCTTATTCAACTCTTGCTTTCCGCTCGTTTTCGGTCTCCAATTATTCTTCCTTTATTTTATGCATATATAATTATTTGGGTTAATAACACTTTGTCCCCTTGAACTTAAGGGTTAGTCACGCTCTACCCCTCAACCTTAAATATATACACTTTACCTCTCCCCAAAAAGACTAGTCAAGGTCGGACATTAAAAAAAAATGAATGTTATGACATTATTGTCTTTTATTCATAAAATCATTTACAACTTAATATCAATTCCATTCATAGCTAAATGATTTGTATCTTCCCTATCTTATTAATTACATAAAATATCAAAATAAAAAAGTCAAAGCAAGTTAATATGTAGTTTATATTCTTAAAAGTTTCCTCTTGAATTCGTATATACTTCCATATGTTTTTCATTCAATTTATTGGACTTTAAATCAAATAAAACTGATAAGTAACACAATACTAAAAATAAATTTAATTGTCAAAATTTATATAAAAAAGGTAATACCAAACTCATTTATTTAAATTAATTTTAAAGTATTTTTTATCATTTTAATTTATTTAAACTTTTGGACTAATATCATTGTCATTTTTATATTCATCAAATTAGTCCAATATAAAATTCTTAATCAAATAATATTTTGGGAAAAAAGAAGGAAGAATTAGCCCATTATACGGGACTAGTTCAAAAAAGAATAAATAAGTCAAACAAAAGAATAAATAAATAACACAAAACCAAAATAAACACAAGAGGCAATTTTGTTAATACTAAACTTATTTTCCATTTTACTATTGTTTTATTTAATGTGAACTTTTAGGCTAATACTGTTGTCATTTTTTGTTGACATATTTAAGCTTACTATTATTGCCTTTTCTTGTAAAAAAATAAAATTTATTTAACCTTGATTTTCCTTCTCAAAATTAAAAAATGAGTGATATCAAACATTTTTAGCAAATTTGATTAAGAATTATATATGGACTAATTTGATAAATATAAAAATGACAATGATATTAGTTTAAAAGTTTAAATAAATTAAAGTGATAAAAAATAACTTTAAATAAATGAGTTTGGTATTATTTCTTTATACAAATATTGGTAATTGAATTTATCTTTTGTGCTAGGTTATTTATCAGTTTTGTTCGTTTTAAAGTCTAATAAATTGAACAAAACATATATAAAATTAAGTATTAATCTGAGAGGAAAAATTTTAAGGATATAAATTAAATATTAAATTTTTAATATTTTTTTAGTTTGATAATTTATATAATTAATATGATAGAGAAGAGATAAATCTTTTAGAAATGAAAGGAAATGATATTAAATTATAAATAATTTCATGAGATAAATCTTTTAGAAATGAAAGGAAATGATATTAAATTATAAATAATTTCATGAACAAAAGAGCAATAATGTCACAATACTCTTTTTTTTTTTTAAATTTTTAACTTTGACTAGTCTTTGGGGTGGGTAAAATGCATATATTTAAAGTTGAGAGGGATAAAGTGTAACTTTCGAGGGTGGGGGGCCAAGTGTTATTAACCCTAATTATTTCTCCACTTCTAGTGCTAAAGGTTCCTGGGAATTAGAGTTGAACCCGCGAATATGCTAGAAGCCAAATGTCGTACCCATGTCATAATTTTTTTCCCCCTTCTTTGTAAGTGATAAAACTTCAAATGAAAACCTTTTGCTATATCACCTGAATTTGTACCGTGCTTCTTAAATTTTTTCTAAGGGAGTCAATTGGGTGGGTTTGGCGGTTTTTGGGGGGGTTGGTATTGGATTTTCATTTATATGGGTTATACTCAACCCGCCCAATTATATATTGGGTTAATATTGGGTTGGGTCATGTTGGGTTAACTCAAACCCATGACCCAAATATGACCCAACATATTATTTTATAGATTTTGGTACATAATACTTTTTCACATATACTTACACAAAAAAAATGATTACAAACTAATTTTTTCACACATATAAATGCATCTTTTCGTATATAAACATATTGTCACACACTAGAATACTTCTACAAATACAAACACACACTTCTAATTAAGCATCTGCAGATTCTAATTGTAGAAGAGATAATTAGCTCCAGGAGCGTTGACTATGCAAAGAACATGTAGATAATTAGTTACCCTTATTAAGTATCCACATGATTCTAGTTTAATGACTTTTTATTTTATACACTTTTAGTATTATAACTACACGACATATTTCAAATTTCCAATTGCTTCAGAAGATGGTGTCATTTTAATATATCTTCCATGTGTATGCTTCTTAATTAAACTACTCTTTCCTCTTTAATTTTTTAAAAAATTTGACTAACTGCTTTAGAAGTTGAATTTTATTTTATATTTATATATAGAGAATACATGAACTATTAAGAATGATGGATTCTGCATTATTTTAAGCTGCCAATCATTTATTTATCCTAAAGTTAGCATTTTGTAAGGATTACAATTTTGTTGAGAACATTAAATTTTGAATAGGTTTTTTTATGTCTGTATTCTGGACCGAAATTTCTTAAAAGTTCACTAAAAAGATGTAGCATATGTAAAATTCATTTTCCAAAAATTGACTTGGATAGTTTTGATTGCATTTGAAAATTTTAGAATATTATTAAACAATGATATTGTAACAATTTTTGAAATGTGATGTACGTGAAATAAAAAAATTGTTAGAATTATCAAAGGTGATTGAAAACATGTTTAAAAAATTATTTCAACATAATTTTCTGCAAAATGCCTTTTAACAAAATGGAGCCTTTTGATTTTTTTTAAAATAGAAGTTGGGTAATGGGTACCCAAGTAAAAAATCTAACCCACCCAATAAATAAGTTGGATTTTTTTAACCCAATCCATCAAAACCCATAATCCAACTGACCCAACCCATCCTTTAAACTTAGTGGGCGAGTTGGGCAGGCTGTTGGGTTTTGAGTTTTTTTGCCAACTCTATTTTTTTCCTTCTAGTAGACAAATTATTATTATTTTTTTAAGGACGATGTTTCACCTTTCAATGCGATCAAACTTTCCATACAAAAATCTGCAATTATTACGTTTCAAATTATTTGTTGTTAAGATGTTGTCACTTAATACTTTCCAAATAACTTTTCTAGCACTATGCAAATATCCTAGAAGAGAAGCCGCACCGCATGGGCATAATGTATACCCTGCTGCTGCAGCTATATCGTGTAGCACTTCACATCTCTACATTATGAATTATAGAAACAAGCATTATCAAATTAGGCTTTGGAGCATCCCCAGTGAATTCACAGTTGGAAATTAGTCAAGAAATGCTTTTGGAAGTCCTAAGTTCAGGATTTTTATATTACTTTTAAAAAGCGAGTATTACTACCATGACAGATGAATTAGTTGTAATTAACCCGAAACCTTATCTAACAATAAATAAAAAAAGAAAAA
This sequence comes from Mitragyna speciosa, assembly GCA_024721245.1. Classification (NCBI taxonomy): domain Eukaryota; kingdom Viridiplantae; phylum Streptophyta; class Magnoliopsida; order Gentianales; family Rubiaceae; genus Mitragyna; species Mitragyna speciosa. Next base: position 26,403,178 of record CM045562.1, on the reverse strand, counting down.
TATACCTACCCCAAAGGTCGCCTCAATAATTGTTACACTATTTAGTGAGACTGATGGTCATTTGTAAATTATAAATTTATGATTACTTGTGCCCAAAAAAAAAAAACTGGGTTTTACCAGTGTGACTCATGAGTAAAATACCAAGCATTGGGATGGCGTTGTCTTTCTCTAATACAATATTTTATTCCTAAGTAGTCAATTTACTGTAATCCAGCGCAGCGATTCGAGCCATCAATCAATTTGCATCATCATCACCATCACCATCCCCGACTTTTATGCACTGCTCTGCAATTTCAGCATTTTTTAAAAAAGAAGCAAAGAACCTACATCCCAGGTAGGCAAAGGAAAGGTAGGAACTTCCTTTTCTTTCTGGAATTCCTCAAAACAAGCACAATCCATCCCATCCTATCCCAAGAAAAAACAGAAAACTCAAAGACTGTAAATTGACTTCATCAAGAAGTTATGGCTGTTTCTCTCAAAGAACGGCTTAGTTTATTCATCAACAACCGATGGCTGGTGTTCGTGGCTGCAATGTGGATTCAGTCCTGTGCTGGTATTGGCTATCTGTTTGGAAGCATATCACCAACCATAAAGAGCTCTTTAAACTACAATCAGAGGCAGATTGCAAGGCTCGGGGTGGCCAAGGACCTGGGGGATAGTGTTGGATTCTTGGCTGGGAGTTTGTGCGAGATATTGCCTTTGTGGGGTGCCCTTCTTGTTGGCGCTGTCCAAAACTTTGTTGGATATGGTTGGGTTTGGCTCATCATCACCGGTCGAGCTCCAGCACTGCCATTGTGGGCTGTGAGTATTTTATTGATTCATTCTATTGCTTATTCACATCTATCGATTACGATTTATTGACTTTGATTTGATTTTGCTAACTCTCTCTGCTTTTGCGTTGGTCTCTCAATTCTCTCTGTCTCTGTTTTTTGGTCATCTCATAATTATTTTTCTGATTCGAAGCTCATGCATGAATTTCGACTCGGTGGTTCTTGTTCTTTTAAATCATATGAAGCACAATTGGAATCGTTAAATAAACGATTAGCAAACTGGGAAAGTTTCTGCTTGTCTTTTAGTCTGTCTTATGTTTCAGTCCCATGTATGTAATTTGATCAAGCTGGAGTTTTTAAGTTGCTATAATTACTTCAATGTTGGATTAATTGACTGTGTATTGGATGGAAATTTATTTGGGGTTCCGGGGTGAGGATTTAGGAGTAAGGGTTTCCTTCTCTGGGATTAGATGTCGTTCATTGTTCCTTACTACAGCATCAATTCTTAATCTGCTTCAATCCACCTTATTCTGTTTTCTTTAACACTTGGAGTCCATGCCTGGCTGGTCTCAACGGTTGCACATAAATTTCTCAGAAATTCAAAATCTGTCCAATCATGATAGTACATGATCACTTATCTAAACGGGTTATCTTTGCCTCGCATTAAATTTAGTACATTAAATGTTTATATATACATGGAAACTGGTTCTTTGCTCATGCAAACATGAAGTTCGATCATCTGTCCCTTCCTATGCCCAACCTTTCTCTACTTTCACTGACAAAGTTGCATTAAATATTATTCTCTGCGCTTGCCTAGTTGATTTCTGAAAATCTTTTGCTTTCCAAAATCTAAGATTTGATGCTAAAATACAGTTTCTAGTTTGAGACACACTTTGTGGTCCGTACATGAGATATAATTGCAATTATAAGTACAAAAAAGGCAATGGATTATCCTGTTGTCCCTTAACCAGGGCACATAGTTTATTTGTTGATAGATCTTTCAAGTTGTTAATATGCACTCCACTCCACCCCCATGGGAGGGATGGGGGAAAAGGATCCTCCACATTTGCCAAACTCAAATGGCACACTCAAACAAAGTAGAAATGTGCAAACTTTTGTAGAAGTTCTTTAATTGTGACATTCTTGCAAGTTTTCCATCTGGTTTCCGCAGCCATTCTAAGAAAAAAGTTTTATTTCACATTATATTGATGAATGCAGATCTTTTGCCCTCACTGTACTTTGTACATGCATACCTCACTGACAGATGTTGAATCCATAGCAGTGCTTGTGCCAAATATACATGCCATAAAAGATTACTCTTTGAAATAGTTGATGGTTCAGCCTTGCATCAGTTCCATGTACTATATATTCCATGATTAGATGTACTGCAGCAGGCAAAGACACTGTCTACATGCATACCTCACTGACAGATGTTGAATCCATAGCAGTGCTTGTGCCAAATATACATGCCGTAAAAGATTACTCTTTGAAATAGTTGATGGTTCAGCCTTGCATCAGTTCCATGTCCTATAGATTCCATGATTAGATGTACTGCAGATGTGCAGTGATTTTTCTTTGTATTTCTTACATTTAGTTGTAATATTTTATTTCTAAGTTAAGAGAAAATTTTAATGCAACTGGGAAGTTCAGTGAAAATAAAGAAGATGAATTGTCCAACTATGCATAGAAAAAAAATACTTGGTTGTCAGTAGAATTAGTTATTGTATGGAACTATACCAGCACTGATACAGTAGCTATTGGTTGCTTAATCTGAAGGTGACACATTTGTTTCATTACCTGAGATAACCCTTTAGTTCTTCACATAAGCAGAATTTTGCTTATTAGTAATATTCTTTTTAACTTGATAAGCATTTTGCTTATTAGCATTATTTTTTGACCAGCTCAAGTTGGTGTAAACCATTTTTTTCCCCCTTAAAAATTTCAGATGTGCATACTGATATTCATTGGAACAAATGGTGAGACGTACTTCAATACAGCAGCACTAGTCTCATGTGTGCAGAACTTCCCAAAAAGCCGTGGTCCTATAGTTGGGATACTAAAGGGATTTGCCGGTTTGGGTGGTGCCATCTTAACTCAAATATATGCTGTCATCCACACCCCAGATCATGCTTCACTCATCTTTATGGTTGCAGTTGGACCAGCAATGGTGATTTTTGCACTCATGTTCATTGTCAGGCCTGTTGGAGGTCACAAACAAATCCGCTCAACTGATGGGTTATGCTTCTCCTTCATCTATAGCATATGCCTAATTTTAGCTGCTTACTTGATGGGGGTAATGCTTGTTGAAGATCTAATTGATCTGAGCCACACTGTTATCACAATCTTCACGTTGGTTTTATTTATTCTCCTCATAGTTCCCATTGTGATCCCCATCATATTGACTTTTTCTCAAGAACAAAGAATTTCAGCTGAAGATCCTCTTCTCCCAGCTGAGCTACAAAAGCTAGAGCCTGGAAAATCTGATACATGATAATCAGGAAATCATTTTTCAGTGAAGTTGAAGACTGAAAAAGCCTAGGGAAGTAGACATGCTTCCAGCTTTAGAAAGGCAAAAGAGAATTGCACAGCTGCAAGCTAAATTAGCCCAAGCAGCTGCAGAAGGAGCAGTAAGGAGTTAAGAGGAGAAGGGGTCCACATAGAGGGGAGGATTTCACCTTGACGCAGGCTTTGATAAAGGCTGATTTTTGGCTTATCTTTTTTCTCTCTTCTCTTAGGGTTCTGGATCCTGGTTTAACTGTGATAGATAATTTGGGTCAGATGAGCCAGTCTTTAGGGATATGATAATACGCATGTGTTTGTTTCCATGATCAGCTATTTGGAACTTCCTAGGTCGCATTGGTGGTGGTTACTTTTCAGAAAAGATTAGTCAGGTAATAATCTCATTACTTTGCAGGAGATTAAGCAGAGACTAACCTGATCCCCTTTCGTTATTGTTTTTGTTTTTGCATCCATTTTGCGGTCTTCCTTCTGATACAAGATTGTCATATTAATGAAACAGGGACTATGCTTATCCAAGGCCAGTGGCCATGGCTGTTGCCCAAGCCATAATGGCAATTGGACATTTCATCTTTGCCATGGGTTGGCCTGGGGAAATGTACATTGCAACTCTTTTGGTTGGCCTTGGCTATGGAGCCCACTGGGCAATTGTACCGGCTGCTGCTTCAGAGTTGTTTGGCTTAAAAAAATTTGGTGCTCTGTACAATTTTCTCACTCTTGCAAACCCAGCAGGGTCATTGGTATTCTCAGGCATAATTGCAAGCAGTATATATGACAGAGAGGCTGAAAAGCAAGCTCAGGAGCACCATCATGGTCAACAAATTGCACAATCAATGTTGTCGAGCATTCTTTCTCTGGATGAGCCTTTGAAATGTGAAGGTTCCATTTGCTTCTTCTTGACTTCCTTGATAATGTCAGGACTTTGCATTATTGCCGTTATTCTAAGCATGATTCTTGTATATCGGACTAAGATTGTCTATGCTCATCTCTATGGAAAATCCCGTACATGATATTGGAATCAATGGGCATTCCTGATGAAGCATCTAAACAGAAAGAATCTGCATACCTTGCGCAAGTTGATAAAAGATTTTACCTTGTCAAACTGTTTCCAGATGTATTTGCGAGCATTCTAGAGCACTTGTCCCTGACAGGTTAAGCAGGAAGTGCCTCCAGATGATTGTTTTGCAGTCGAGTGCCATTGTGGTGGTTGAGATGGTTATTCTTTTCCGTGTACTGACGCTATAGATTTCTTATTCCTTCTGTTTTCATTTTTGGTCTATTGAAATTTTCTTCGATCCAAATTTTTTGATCCATGTCCACCCCCTCCTCCCCAAAAAAATAAAAATAAAAATTAAAATTAAAAGGAAAAAAGAAAGAGTTTTGACAGCAAGTCTTTGGTAATACACAACCAACTTCTAGAGTTCTCCAAGAAATTACTTCAGCTCCACAGTAAATCATATATTGGTAGTAGTAGTCCGCCTGGATGTTAAGCAAAGCCTGATTAGCACCAGTATCACTAGTATCAGTATGAAGAGTGTCTGTTTTCTGGGTTTTGCTCAGAATTACGAGCGTCTTCAGATAGAACTCACTTCTGATTTTCTGGTATATTCAGGCTAAAGTTGCATGTATTGCAACGCCTAACCTTTTCTGGAGTTTGAGGAATGAAGGATATCATCCTTACAAAAATTGAAGCTAGACTAAATTCCGGCGAACAGCATACAACCTCCATCGCAGCAACTATAGATGGATTAAACCACAATACTTACAGTGGTTTAGAAAGCGAAAATAGAGTGACGGTGCTTACATGTGCAAGCTTCTTAGTTGTTGATCTCAACCATAAACTTCTATAAGAAAAATTCTGCGTGAAATATGTCAGGTGAGGGGATTGGACGGCTGATGTTTCATCCATGAGATTAAGGGGAATCTAAGACGGCGTTGGATTAAAATCTAAGTTCCATATGTTTATAATGGATTAACAGAATTCAAAAGGAATATTAATGCTCTCACCTGTATTTTTCTGCAAATTATAAGAAAACAAAAGAATGTCTGAGGATCGTTGAGGCATGGACAGTGGTTTGACAAAATAAAAATATGCAATATATAAAAGCTTGTGAACATCTTATTCGTTATTTCACTATTTACTTTTTCAGTCCCAGATACTTGTCAATTGTTTCCGATTTTAATTCAAGCAAATGTTTGCTGGTGTTTTTGTTGGAACTTGTCATCATGAGTTGAAGGTGGTGCAGTCCCTCCGTATCTCTCCTTGGTTGCCAGTTTTCACGCTAACCCTGCCAAGATTTCTCATTGCTGTAATAAAGGCAGCATTGAAGTCGGAAGGGTTATTGGCAAAATCGGTAACCGTAGGGTTTGTGGATGGATCAGTAAAGAGTGCTTGGTCTGAAGTGAACATGCCCTTTCCTCCAACTAGATTTTGGTAATAAACATTGTCAAAAGTGGTTGGAGTTGTGGGATCCATGTTTACTGCTATTTGGGGATCCACATTTTGGGGGCACTCTTGGATTAACTGCTGAGCATAATTTGGGTCGACGGAAGGGTCGATTGGATTGGAAGGGGTAAAGGAATAGAGTCGGTTTGCGAAACGAGTGCAGTGAGAAAAGCCGATGGTGTGAGCACCCGAGAGTGCAATCATGTCTATCGAGCTAAGATTGTTCTTGGCAAATTGGGCATTGAGTTTGCTGACATCATCAGCGGGTGCCGGCAAATTCCCGGCAACTCGAGATGCCGAAGATATTTGTCCATCACGACGTCCCAGTTCTACACTGAATGAAGGGCCTCCGGCCTGAAAAAGATAAGATATTGTAACAAACAAAAGAAAAGTCATCAGAACTTCACTTGATGCTTCAAAGCAGAAACGTTAAATTTTAGCGGGCAAACTGCCGATTGATTTTAATTAAGAGACTGGGAGTATGTATATGTAGTTACCAGGACTACAACATCTCTAGCAGCAATGGCCAAAATGTCAGCACATGATACTACCCCGGGGCACTGAGCCTCCACGGCTTGCTTTGCCTTGATGACGGTGTCAAACCCATCTCCAGCGAGGGAAAGATTATCCGGAGCATCCTTTTCTGCATCTCCATTTGGTGAAGCTATGAGAACAGAGCCATCACATCCCTGCTCGTGGTTATGTAAAAAAAAAAAAAAATCCATTAGCAATTTCCGCGTCATCATTCATCAGACAGAATAAGCTGATCTGACTGATGACATGAGATGAAATACAGCGTTAGGCAAAACATTCAATACAAATTCTTGTAGTTGAATAGCAGATTTATTAGCTACTAAACCTCAACAAAACAGTCATGAAAAAACAAACGAAGAGTGGCAGGAATTGGGGTAAACGTCCCAGTCTCAGCTAACTTGGCGTTAACAGCCTGCAGCACAATGTTTTCCACGTTTGGACAAGTGGAACTGTAGAAGTTCTCCCTTAATCGCGCCTCCCCCCTCCTCATTACAGTCATTATCACCATCCAAATAAACAAGAATCTACACATCTCCGTCATATTTTGTAAGTCCATAGTATAAAGGCTCTATCTTCCTCTCTCTTGGACAGTTGGCCGTCTCACTAACTCGCTCCTCCCCAGTTTCGTCAATTGCTTATATAGAGAGTGGTGATTACATGGAATAGAACCAATAGAGGAAGGACAGATACGGGACAGTGACTCTACAATCAAACCTGTTAATAGATGACTGGTCATCCTTGCAAGTATACTTGGTCTTCAACTACAATGTCAAACGGTTAGCATTGTCCTAGCTAGTCACTAATTACCTGTTCTAATGAACCCTCCCCGGTTCTTGCTTGCATATTTAGTTTTCTTTAATGTTGACCAACTTCATCTATTAACACTTGTGTGCCTATTTGACAAAAACTTAACCCGTTTTCAGGCCCTTTTATGCATCCTCTGTGATATTATAATCATTTTTTCACAAAATTTTCTGAATAATTGAACTAGCTAGTGTACCCCCACAACCAACATATCATGATGCATGCGCCAATCGCCATGCAGCCTGTCTACTGTACCGTGTATCCAAGTAGTGGTGAAATTAAAAAAAGTTTAACTGGGCATCTCAATGTCTTCGTCTTAAAAAGTATACCAACCTTCAAATGGAAAGGGAAAATGTCATACACTCACACGTACTACTAATAGCTCCTATTGATGTTGCCTTAAGTTGGTCTTTTCTGACGGCTTATCATCATAGAAGGAAGAATATTCACCAAACACTAGTTAATTTTTACAATAAGACTGAGTATTCCAATTCTAATATGCACTAGTGCGTTGCTGTTATCATTAATTTGATTGTTTCTTGGTCTTGGAAATTTTCAACTTCTAGTTGTGGCTAATTTTCTTGGTTTCGTAATCAATTTTGTTTTTTAACTTCTCAAGTAGATAGGCCAGACTTGCTTTGCGTTCAACACAACTTCGCATTTAGACGGTTGAAAAGGACGCAGTAACAAATCCGGATTGCAATCACCAAAAAAAGATTCATTTTTGTTGGAAGCCCCCTCGGCTAACACGTCTTGATGGATGGGTAATAATGTCAGTATATACTCCATTATATCCCGATTTTATATAGGTCAAATGGGTGCAAAAGCGATATACGCTACAGAGAGTTCATTTTCACCAACGAAATTGAGAACTTGGAAACAATTTTATTATTTTGACTTTGACAGCAAAATGAGGAAAAAAATGATTCACTTGCAATATTTATTTTTCAGTAATGGAGTCATTCAGTATTTGGGCAAAACAAGTAAGGACGTCAGGGATCTAGTCTAGGTGGCTTCTTGATGATATGCAAGAGTGATATTTGAAAATTTTTTGGACTAGGGTTGACATCAATTAATTAGTTTAAGTATTTGAAAATCATCTCACGCGTGGTTTAAATTAACTATATATTTTTTTTAATTGATAACTACCACCAATAAAAATTGGCCGTTCTCCTCAACTGCTTCACAGTTAAATCAATTGCAATTTGCGTTTTGCACGCGTCCGCACTCCAAATGCTGACCAATAGTGAAAGGTTTAAAAACTTGGGCCATTAGTGACACCCGATATCATAGACCTTTCATACAGCATGGCCTTTCAAAGTTGACCCGAGTTCGTTTGTCTAAGCCCAGCTCAATTACGTTACACGGAGTGGAGTCTTCGCTCTAAGGGGGTGTTTAGGGTTTAGGAAAACAAGGAAGGGAATAGATATCATAAATAATGATATTTATTATTAATGTTTGTTAAACAACTATATTACTATCATTCAATGGGAATGATAGTATTTAATTTGGGTGTTAATGATTCCCCCCAAAATACTTTTCTATCAAACCCATTAATGCTTATGATTAAAGGCAAAAACACACTCACTAAAAAAATACATGTATTTTAAATTACCCATCCCCCAATATACTATTCTCCTCTCTCTCTCTCTCTCTCTCTCTCTCTCTCTCTCTCTCTCTCTCTCTCTCTCTTTTGATTTTGAATAATTTTTATTAGCACTTTATAAAATTTTTATAAAGTACTTTATTTATTAGTAATTTTTATTAGTACTTTATTTTCAATAATTTTTTTAAAATTCAATTTTTTCAATAAAAAATTGAATTGAAAATCAAAGATATATAATACTCTCCATTAATACAATAAAAATAATTTTTTTTAAGGTTATCATTTGCGTAAAACTCAAATTAGAGCATAGCTATATTTAAAATTGAAGAAATCATTTTAGAAATTTTCTTTAGAAAGATACGAAATAAGAAATCTAAAAAATATGTATGTCATAAATAAAGATTTAAAAATTTTAAAATTTACTTGAAAGTCATTCCAGTAAACCAAACAAGTATTTTTATAATGATACCCATTCTATTATTAACCAAACATGTTGGGGGAATTATCAAAATCCATACTCATAGTAGGGTTAATGATACCCATAATAATAGTGATTGAAGAATTTGAACCAAATGCCCCCTAAGTTGTTTGACCAAATTTGGATTAGGTTTTGTTTAGAGAGTTGAATGGAGAGAAATATATTTGTCTACTCTCCATTCTAATAAAATTAAAATCCAATTTTCCATTTCCTAAACTTTGTACTTTTTTCGAATATGAAATTCGTGGGATGGCAGATGAATTCAATTCATCTAGCTAAACAAACAATGAAGGAAAGACAATCTAAGAAGCATAATAATATGAACCAATGGGACAGTTAAACGAAGGGTTTTGTCAGGTTTTTTAAGAGCAAGTTAAATTTTATTGACTGAGTACGTCTTTTGCTTATCCATATATATGCAATTAAGCATTAAGCATTATTAGGCAATGGTTAGATTAATAATTTCCTATGCTTAAAAGCCAATGGACAAATAACGGAAGATTTGAGGGGTAATCATGCCATTCAGCAAATACAACCCTCACAGAAAAATCGAAATACGCGTTTGTGGAGCAACTAGGGGTGTGCAAGTTGACCGAGTGGCTCAAAAACTCGACTGATCCAATCCGGACCCGATTTGAAATATGCGGATATTCGACCCACCGGGTTTTAGCGGATAAGGGTGATATGAAGGTTACTTTATTAAGCGAGTCGGATACGGGTCATGATTTTTAAAACTCGACGGGTATCCGACCCGACCTACATATGGGGGTAATGATGTAATTTTATAAGGTTTTCTAATATTAATACGTGATATTATTATGTAATATTACTATGTGATATTATTATTATTATTATGTAATATGCTATTAAATATTATTCTGTGAAATTACTATATAGTATTTGTTATTTTTTATTAATATTAATATCAATATCTTTTATTCTTATTTTGTAATTCTAAGCAATAAAGAGTACCGCATTATCAATATTGAAATATGAAGAATTAAATGCGGTACTATAAACTCTAGTTATGATAATTGTCTTATGTGTTTTTTTCATTCTTTACCTAAAAAATATAGTTGGTGTTTATGTTATAAGATTTATGTGTACGGTGTTTCTCTGTATCAAAAAATTAAAATTTTCTTTAGTGCTTGCTATGAATTCATAGTTTGTAACACTTGATTTAATATATGTTATTTAAGTTTATATTTGTTATAAATGAGCTCAAATTATTATTAAATTATCTAGGATTTGAAGCAAATTAACAACATGCAGGTACGGCCCGAAAAAATACGGATATCCTATTCGAAAAATACAGATATTCGACCCGAAAATGCGAATATCCAATGCGAGTTATAACTTTATCCAACCTACATATAACGGGTCAGATAAAAAAATATCTCGTGCGAGTCGAATATCCGACCCGTGCACACCCTAGGAGCAACAAGCTCTCCCTGAGCACAAATTGAGATTTGCGGAAAGAGAGAGAGATGGATGCGTTAGACGCAGTTTTGGATCCGTTGAGGGAGTTCTCCAAGGACAACGCCCATCTAGTCAAGCGCTGCCACAAGTCTGATTGCAAAGGTAATCCACCTGCTCCATGTATATGCTCTATGTATATATATAAAGCTTAATCCTAGGGTTTAAAGGTGTTCAATATTTGATGTTGTGATAGACCATAGGTCCTCCTATTATGATTTTGAAGTTTTGATTGAGCTAATTTTTAGCTACTACTAGTATTCTTAATTCTTAATTTTGTATATTATTACGTGGCTCGTGTGGAACTCTCCAAGGTTGCAGTGCGGACGGCTTTGGGCTTCGTGGTGATGGGATTTGTAGGATTCTTCGTGAAGCTTATCTTCATCCCTATCAATAACATCATCGTTGGATCTGCCTGAACGCGGACCGTCTCTTACTCTTGCAGATTCAAAGGTAGTTTTATCTCTCTTAATAAATATTGCTCTTTAATTGGTTGGTTTTTACTTATTGCTTCTACTGTTTCTATTTTTTGGATTATTGAAACTGGATTGATATATTGGATTAACTAGCGCCATAGCTTTTAGTACTTCATTTCTTCTGGCCGGACAGATTTATGTAAATTGCGCCGATTTGTTCCCATGGTTGAAGTTAGACCCTGTGGATTTTGTTTTCGAGTTCGTCACCACCCCCCAGGGTGAGGGGCATTTGGAAATGGTTTTCGAATATACTTTGTTTGACTTTGCGAGTAAGAAATACTTGTGTTAGCCACATTTCGTAAGTCATGCCCTTATTGGAATTTCTTGAAGAACAAAGTTAGTTTTAGGAGAAAACTTTGGTAATGATCATTGAAGATCAATTCAACTTATACATCATTCTAGTATCTTGTTTGTAGCCTGTAGGATTGCTTTACATACTACCATAGCTATTTGTTTGGATGTTTTTCTTGTCTTCGCCTTATGATTTAGGGTATCCGCTGGACTATTGTTTCATAATTAGATACTTAATTTTAGAATGGTATAGTTTGCCTGTGTTTCTGTCAACCAATTGCCATTTCTCCATTTTTACACCATGCCTTAATTTTAGAATGATATAGTTCGCCTCTGTTGCTGTCGGCCAATTGCCATTGCTCCATTTTTACACTATGCCATCAATAGTAAGTTGAGTGGATGATTATTTTGATTACACTATTCCATAAGATCTCATATCCTTGCAAAGAAATTGTTTGACGCCAACATTGTTTTAAAGCCGTATTACCGAAGCTTAGAATGAAATAATTGTTCAGGGTTAAATAATTTCTCCATTGAATTCAGCAGTGTAATAGCGAAAATAGAACAGCTTAAAGAAGTCTAATATACATGGATTGCTCAATGATTACGGATTACGGGAACATGGAATTGAATTTCAGTAGTCGACGCCAAATTTCAGGATCACCAAATTAGATTTGTTTCTGAGACTCCATCAATTCAAGCAAATACCAACTGATAGGTCCACAAGATTGGCTTCTCTTCTAGCTTTCATTCACTTACGCTGTAATCTGAATAACTCTTATCTTTCGTGCCCCATAGCTATTAGGATTTTCAGATTCCATCACGAGCAATTAGAAAATGATAAAAGTGACTTGCCGGAACCTAGTGATAGTCCTTTAAATGCTCCCACCAAATTGAAATTCACGATAGATGCAGCCTTTACTCACTCTGCAATTCCAAAATCCAGTCAAAACAACAACTAGTCTAGTAGTATTACTTAATTTGCCGGAATCATAATCAATTTATTATGAAATATATATGTAGTTGAGTTAGGTTTCTTACGAAAGAGAGAATGCAGCTTCATCGATGCGATAAAACCTTATCACTTTTTTTCTGCATATAACTTGGGTATAAAAAAATGAAATACAAATAAGAATAGAAAAGGAACAGAATAAAGCGAAAATAAAACAAAAGCAGAAGAGGAAGAGAATGTGGAGAGTGGGATTTGAACCCACGCCCTTTCAGACCAGAAACTTAATCTGGCGCCTTAGACCAACTCAGCTATCTCCACTGTTCCTGTTTTGTTAAATTTCTGTATTACTGTTTTGACAGATAACTAAAATAAAATAAATGTTTTCTGCAATTACTTATCCCCCAAGCCGTGGCATTTTATGAATGAGGGAGCTTGACGTTGGTCTCCCTCAAACGAAACTTAGACGTGCCTAATAATATGATATAAGTCGACTTCTCCAAGGACACAGTATGAGAAGTACCGGTAGTAGCAGATAACTGTTCAAAATAGGAAAAAGAATAACAGAACAACACGGTTAAATAATACTACAATTTGCATGTACTTCTCAACACGGTTAAATATGACACAGGACTCACAAGGACTACTATGCTGTCGGTCATGTGTCAACGAAAATAAGTGATACCGTGAATCCTAGGCAAAATTAGCCACCAAGCCATTGGCTCGATGGTCAGAGGAAGCATTTAAAAGCTCCTTCTACTGCAGGTTAAAAGTTCTAATCTCACCTACAACAGATAGTTAAATTAAGAATCTAAAAAAGCACCATAACACTCTTTTGATTCAATAATAATTTAATCCCTATTAACCCCTTTAGGTCTAATTGAACTATTTTCTAAAGTATGTTAAAAGTAAGCCAAATTGTTGAATATTTGAAAAAAAAAAAATCCTAGGCAAAATTGGCAAGCAGTTTCGAACAATTAGGCTATGTCACTATGTGGGCTAGAAAACAAGTGATACCCTCCCTTGAACAATGTCTTGAATCCATTTCACACAAAAAAATTGATTCCCTTGTCTCAAAATTGGCTCTCTCCATGTGCTGGTGAATCTGCCACTAATGCACCAAAATCAAAATTCAAAAAGTAAGCATGTTAATTGCATCCCGCCTTAAAATCTTAATGGGAAACAGTTGCACAATGCACAATGGGAAATAATTAGGGGCCTTTGTTGGGAAAGGGGAAAATTCCAAAACAAAACATGCACATCCCGTATTGGAATTTTGCTTATCAGAACAATTCTTAGACAGGGATTAAAAGAACAAGCTTTCATTACATGGTTTGGCTACTGCCGATGTTACATTATGTAAACTCAAAAAACTACAGCTAAAAAAAAAGACCCAAAAAAAAAAGCACGCAAATTTAGACCTTTTTTTTTTTTTTTTGCTCCTTTCTCATTTTGAAGAACTATTCTGTTATAGTTAAAAAAAATAAAAAAAATAAGAACGCAATCTAAGCTAAATCGGGTACTAACAATAAAAGAAGGAATATTCATATATTTGATGGGAAGCTAATAATAGCAATATGAAATCAGAAGTCTTCGTCCAATTTGAAGACGTGGTGGGTCACGCCATTCCCGTTCAAGCTGGACATGACCGATGCCTTCTGATAGTCCCCGACCCTCTTCTCAAAGAAATTGGTCTTCCCCTGCAAACTTATCAGCTCCATCCAATCAAACGGATTCTGGGCATCGTACATTTTCCCATGTCCCAATGCACCCAGCAATCTGTCAGCCACAAATTCAATGTACTGGCTCATCAAATCGCCATTCATTCCCACCAGAGCGCAAGGCAGCGCATCGCACACGAACTCCCTCTCTATCTCCACCGCATCCGCAACGATTCCCCTCACTCGATCCTCGCTCAGCTTCATCCTCAGCAGACTGTAAAGCAGGCAGGCGAAGTCACAGTGGAGACCCTCGTCTCGCGATATCAACTCGTTCGAGAAAGTTAACCCGGGCATTAACCCACGTTTCTTGAGCCAGAATATGGCGCAGAAGCTGCCGGAGAAGAATATACCTTCGACGCAAGCAAAGGCCACCAGGCGTTCGGCGAAGGATTCAGAGCCGTCGATCCAACGGAGGGCCCACTTGGCCTTCTTTTCGACGCAAGGGACAGTCTCAATAGCATGGAAGAGGCGGTGCTTCTCGTCGGAGTCCTTAATGTAGGACTCGAGCAGGAGGCTGTACATCTCGGAGTGGATGTTTTCGATGGCAATTTGGAAACCGTAGAAGGCGCGAGCCTCGGCAATCTGGACTTCCTTCATGAATCGGCCGGCGAGGTTTTCCAAAACAATGCCGTCAGAGGCGGCAAAGAAGGCAAGGACGTGAGTGATGAAGTGACGCTCGCCGTGGGTGAGGGTATCCCAATCGCGGACGTCTTGAGAGAGATCGACCTCTTCGGCGGTCCAGAAGGAGGCCTCGGCTTTCTTGTACATTTCCCAAATCTGAGGATACTCAATTGGGAACATGCAGAATCTGTCTGGGTTAGGGGCCAGCAGCGGTTCTTCTGGGAGGGAAGGCATTTTTTTTTTTTTTTTCTTTCTTTCTTTCTTTCCTTCTTTGGAGGGGTTTGGAGTTTGTTTGTTGACAGGAGAGGAAATGGAAGAGAAGAGGGATAAGAGATGGTTGGTTGAGGAAGAAGGGGAAGAGGCGTGCGTGATATTTAAACTGAGGGGAGAGGATTGAGTAGGTAGGTAGGTAGGAGCTTTGGAGATTTTTGAATAGTTTGGGAGAGGCGGGTTTTTTTTTTTTATTTGAAATTTTTGGGAAGAAGCTTGCGGGAGAATGAATCCATCCAGAATTGCCGCCATTAAGTCCATTAAATTTTTACCAATTCCCGGATTATCTATATCTACATTTTCAAATTTTTTCATCATATGTTTGTTGTCACGATACCCTGCTAATTAATTTCTGTAATTTTGATTCAATGGAGCGTGATGCGCAAGACTGGGGAAAGATTTGACTTTTGAACTTCGAATTTAAAAACGGGACCAAGGCCAAGCTATAGAGTACAAGTCATTCCTGCCGATTAGTTCCCATCGTTTTAAGTTTAACACGCTTGATTCCCTCAAAAAAAAAAAAAATGTTTAACACGCTTGAAAGAATATTGGACCAAGAGGAGGGGGAAGAGGCCCATGTACAAGTCACTGGTTTAGTTGGCACCTCATTTTGAATTCAAGCCGTAGTAGCAAAAGACTAGATTTCAATTTAATTAGTATTTTGGCGCCATTTTCAATAGATATCAGTAAATTGTACATTACCCTAGTTATGTTTTGTTTACCGGAAATTGAAGTCATGGAGGCAGAAAGTGTCACAACCCGGTAGTCTGGCTTCATGATATCATCGGATGTTATTTAAAATGGAAATCAAACCGAAGTTTCGCCAAAGAAGATGTTGGCAAAAACCACACCCCTTCAGTCCGCTCAAAAAAACATTTTCCCAAGCGGTGGGAATTTCTCTCATAAAACTGTTTCCGACATCCAACCCGAAGCCACAGGAAGTTTTAACAATGGAGCAAAGCAGCCAAACCCTATCCAACTGATGGCGCGGTTTGACTAGACTGCCTTTAAGTCTTAACAAAGATCTTTAAATTAGAAAAATCCTGCCAAAATTGCTGTTGCACTAATGTAATTGCAACTCAAAAGGGAAACATAAAGCACGTAAAGAAACCGTGAAAACAACTGTTCACAAAAACCATGAATTTGCTTAAGATACAGATTACTACAAAACACAAAACCTTTATATCCGCTTTGTCACTGTAAGTGTGTATTACACCTTAACACACACTGTTCAAAGAAAATAATCTAGCAATCCACAGTCACTCTATTCTGTACAAGGTTGCCACTAAAGAACATTAGAAGTGAGGTCTTTCTTCTTCACAGCAGAATCTTCATCATCTGTTACCATCCATGGTTGTTTTGGCCCCTGAACTCAAGAAATACACTTGTGAGAGTGCGAGAAAGGAGAAGAAGATTGAACAATCAGATTTCAAGCACAAAAGGCAACACTTAGATTTTTACCTTTCCTTGCCGCAAAATCCGGGGAGAGCTCCCAGTCATATCAACCACGGTAGATGGATCCGTCACCCGAACACCAGCATCAACAATGAAATCAAGACCCTAAAGCATAATAAACACAAACTTATTATCTGTTCCAAGACTGAGCATGCTGGAGGAGGATTGGGACTCTAACTCCAAGTCTAACAGACTAAATACAGCCAAATGAATGGACAAAATTAAAATCTCTCGGATACTATTTTTTTCCAATTTTCAAATTTTTTTCTTCTAATGTTGATGGATCAAGAGATGATTGTGTAAACTTGAGGGAGTAATAGACGAAAACTCTTGAAATGATAAATCAGCCCAATTAATCCGTTTCCAGTGACTGCAAACAAAAAAGTACATTGCAGTATAGTTATAAAAACTTACCTCTGGCCCATATACATCAGCTATTACAACAGGATCCAATATCCACTCATTCTCTTTCACTGATCTTACACTGAAAGGAAGACCACATCCTCAATGAGATGACCATATCAGATTAGTTCAAACAAGAACAAATAAATACTTAATCTGGGCTGCAAATCTTAAATTTGATATGAAATTCATATACCAACTACCACCTACCTCGTGGCTATTAAGGGTGCATCCATCTTGTCCAGAATTGCTTGACACACGGGATCATCTGGTATACGAACTCCTACATTTTTCCTTGACATGTACTTTGAAGCTGTAGATCCATATCTTGTACATTGCCTTGGTAGATTTTTGCTCGCAGTTAAAATAAAAGTGTACTGCATATCAGAAACTATCACTGTTTTAGACTCTCTTGTTAGGACGTTCTTATGAATCTATGGTATTTAAAGACAACAGCATTAAGTCATCATCTATTTTACATGCACACTGGCGTGAGTATTGGCTATGCATATGTATCTAGGTGTCAAGTATGCCAATCTCCTAAAATACAGTATACCAAGACACAGCCAAAAGTGTTAACTTCGTATTTGTATATAGCACAGAAAATATCTGTGTCAGTATGTATGAACTCATGGTATTAGAAACATTCTTTATTGTAATATCACACTTAATCTCTCTAGCTTAGTCTGCAATTTAATTAACCACAAAGATAATGTTTAGGAGCTAGAATATCTTGATAGTTTTTAGCAGAGATTGCTAAGGTCCAATTCCCATTTCAAGTCAAAACACCCAAATGATGTTTGACCAGATCCAACACATATCTGACATCAGCACCCATGACATATCCTGGGAACATGGGTGCTTTGTGGTGGGATGAAGAGTCAATGTAACGATGGTCATCAATACCGGAAACCGCAACATACATGTCAAGAGAGAGGGGACCAAAAAAAAAAAATCACAGCTCCAAAATATTCTCAGAACAAGAGATTTCAGTATGTTAAAGAAACATTCTGAAATCCTGCCAGCTTCCCAAAATATGAATATCCCACAGAAAGAGCTAAAAGAAACAAAAAGGGGATTCCAGATACCCTAAACAAAAACGACATGCATTAGGCTATAAATAAATGTGTAGGAAACCAAACCAAAGTATTTATTAAATTCGTCTGCATGAGCTTATATAAATGGGACAGAGTTCAAATTAACAATTGAATGTGCTAAATATCTATCAAGGACAGAATAAAAAATAATTCGACTTACAGGACCAGGCAAGCATTGCTTAACCGCACGAAAGATGTTTGACAGACCTTGGCTGTTTCCACGTGGAAATCCAGTTGTGTATGTATCTATGTCCCTAAAGGAGTGGCATAGAATACTCAGGGGCTGCAAAAAGCAACAGAGATATTGGCAACAATTCATAAAGAAACATAATGAAATGTAGAAAATGCAGCATACTGCAACCCTAGACAAAAAAAGCCGGGTCACACATGTATGCACCATTTAATTGCGCAAAATTCCATAAAGTTCGTCGGATGCCATTCTTTATCATAGGGATGTTTGTAGAACAAGGCTAAGAGAATTAATCATAACTTGCCTTTGAAGCTTCTATTTTCTTTATTCTGCAAACACAATAAAGGGATGTCATTTGAGATAAATCAAAGGGAAACCCACAAAAGGGTACCTTGAAGAAAGTGACATCACCCACCTACGAAGACGTTCAATGGCTGAGTGGCTTCTCAGATCACAAGCTAGTGCATAACTATCATGAAAGCCACCATGTATAAGAACAATTATCAAACAGCTCTAGAATGAGACATGCTAATACCAAACTAGAGAACAAACTCCATTAAATTAAACAAAACTATTTGCGGCTCTAATAGATTATATGTTGAATGCTTAATGAGCTAAATCTTGGGGATCTATTACTTTTCCTGTTTGTCTTAATTCAAGTTATCAATCCCCGATAAAAATTGCACAACAGACTGAAGTTTCAAGTTCTGGACAAATATGCTCATCAGAAAAGTCTTTTCTTGAAGTTCTCTTCCTTTTCTTTTCTCCACTCCCTTTCAAAAGTGGGGTTTTAGGGTTGGTGAGAGTGCTAAAGGAAGTTTCTACCATCTCTACCATACCCGGGAGTAAACAGAAGGTTGAATATTCTGTTCAAATCAAAACTCCAGAAAAACATCCCCAAAGTGCCACCAGAAGCCAATTGCACCTACTAAATGATCTTTCACAACCAACAGAATCAAAATAATCACTAGCAGATGACATGGCTGTAAATTAAGTATAATCATAATATAAATTAAAAATAAAAATGTGAACTGAGAATTGTTTATCAGACATAGAAAGAAAATATTCTGGTCATTGCTCATCAGTCAAAAGCATACTCAAAATGTGAATGCAACAGAGAGGAGGTAGAAAAGAACTGGAATATAACATACACAGTATCAGTGGGAATGACTCCAACGGCTTCCTGTTTCAGAAGGTCAATCACTGGATCCAATTTCCACAAGTCCGAACCAGATGGATCAACGGAAATATAGGTCAAGCCATCCTCCTGACAGATTGAAGGTAATCAGTATGATATATGTATAGATACTTGTACTAACTCTCTTTCGACATATTCCGTTTAATAGCCATCAAATCTCTTGTCCTCAGGCACCCGCATTACACTTGTCTAACAGCTCATCAACAAATTTTGATTTAATGGTGTACTTGTGAGATACCATATAGATGGACCAATCTAAATCCAAGAAAATCTTGCCAAATGAAGCCATGGTTATACGAGTTGGAGTTTTTTTACCTACAAAAGTATAAAAGTGCCTAAAAGTAATATAACCATATACAATGTTACATATTACATGTTAGTAAACAGGGGGAAAAAAAAAGAGAAAATCAGAAAAATAGAACTACCAATGGCCTCAAATTGCATTGGATCAAACAGCATAAAAAGACATCGTCTATTTGCCAAGCAAGTATTTCTTTAAAAGGCGTTTTTATTCGTTTAAACATAGACGATCCATCATCCTACTCGATATTAGAACAATTCAAGTGGCACAATTCTGCAACTCAGTTTATTCGGCAATTCATTGCTACACAAAAAAGAATATATTCAAAAGGGGGAACAAAATTAGTGACCCAAAAACGTGCTAGTACTAGTTGATAGTATAGAAAAAGGAAGGATGGAGATAAAGACCTTAGTGAAGCGAGGGGCAGAATACTTGATGCGTTTTGGGCTTCTCTTTACTAGTGCCAACGCCGTGAACTGACGAAATCGCTGTTCAGTAGCCACATTCTGGAAATACAGGCGGCTTGATAACGGATTCAAAGACCGCCGAAAAGAGAAAACGGCTGCCGCCTCACCACTACCACCACCACAACAACTGCAGAGTGTCGCTTCCACAGCCATTTTCTTTTCTTTCTCCAGTTATTGATTAAAGAAATTTTGGAGCTTTAGCCATAAGAAATAGGAGTTCTTCACACTTCTCCTCTTTTTGATCGAGCAATTACAAATAAAAATAATAATAAGAAAATAACAAAAAAAAAGTGTCCGGAACTTCGTGGACCAGCGGAAAATCAACGCCGCGTGTCATATGCCACTCTGTGTTTCTTGTTTCCCGCTTACCCTTTTATCACGGCCCAGCCCAATAACTTTTCTTAAATTGTTGTCAATTTGTTTTGCAAGCAGTTGGATGATGTGAGAAGACGGCCCATCCCAGAAATTAAAGATCCTATCGGTCTTGTTTTACACAGAGTAAACACTCGAATTTCCTATCAACACTGATGATTATCATCATAGACACGATACAGGTACATGTATTAGTTTCCTTTAGGATAAATAAAATATTTCATAATCTCATTCTTGTACTCATGTACACAACATGGTAATACTCTTAAAATAGAGTTATCAATCCTAAAGAGTAACTTTAAAATGCGAGTATGATATAAACGACCACAACGTTATTTCGTCCAAGCATCTGATCCCAAACCATATGATATAAACGACCACAACGTTACAACAAAATAAGATTTTTTTGTTTTTTTGACAATTCAAGGAAAGGGGAAGGGACTAAATAAGATTAAATGGCATATGATAACTAAAATATACTTCGGCTTCCCACGGTGAAGACAACGAAATATAGATGACGAAGCCTAACAAGCTTCAGGGATGATAGTTCCCCACCTCAACAACGTCTCACGAACCTGCAGACTCCAGGTTTCAGTTCTTAGCAAATCCCAAACTCGAATGCAGTCGTGTTTCTATCATCAGGTCTTGCAGCCTATAATTACAGAAGCGAGCAACCTCATTTGCCCATGATGCATTTCAAGTAACTTCAGGTTCCATCTCTTTTAGATTGGTAAAGCACATATTGCTCTTCACTCTCATCTATAGAATTTTCAAAACGGCTGGAGTTGCAATAAGATATAGAGCATTCATCATTTATCGTCGTACAAAAACAAAACAGCAAGGACAATGAACAAACACATGCATACACCATATAGAAGAATGCACCCATTAAACCACATAGGACGAGAAGATGCAAGTCTCAAGAAAAAAGGTGGAAAAAAAAACTTGACAAATAAAGGGAGCATAACAGAAGAAGTATAACAGTACCTAAAACTTGTTTTGAAAAACTAAATATAGCTCATATTGTTAACAACAGTTTCAATAAAAAGCCAAATAGATACTAATGATTATTCTGTAATTAAGAGGTTAAAAGCTCGACTCAAGTCAAAAAGAAAAAATAGTAACAATATCTAGGAATTGACCACCAGATATTTCTTTCACCCCATCCACATGTAAGCTTCAAGCGGTATCTTCAGCCTATATAATTTCAAGGCCTGTAAGCAGCTTATCTAGGAGGCGGCGGAGGGACATGTGATTTTGCAAAACCCACCCAAGCAACAATTCCAACAGCAAGGATTACCCATCCAAAAATATCATACTTAAGGTCGCTGCTCTTCTTTTTCTTGACATTTTGCTGTCAAAAGAAAAAAAGCATGACATAAAAAGTCAAATATCAGCAAAAGTTAAAACATCAAAAGTCAATCCCAGCCGCCAAATCAATACTCTCCCTAGAAGGAATCATCAATATTTCTCACTCAAGGATGTTATAACAAAATGAAGCAAATTGTAAGTTCCAATGCCAACAGTCAACAGCTGCATATCATATTACATTTCATCTTACTTATCTGTCTACTAATTTTACATTTCTTTCCCCTTTTTAACCTTTTGGTTATTTGCTCTAAACTTGGGGAAGGGAAACGACAGCTAATGCATTCCATAAAGAAAGGTCAACATGTAAATTCCATTTGGGCATGCTCATTAATATGCATAATCATGCACAGATGGTAAAATGTAAAATGGGGAAAATATCTAGTGCTTAGCCTAAACATAATTTTGAACTCAACTGCTGATATTTGAATAACCATTGAACCAAACTAAGCAGTCCTCTTCTCAGGTTTGTTCACTCCCACCCAAAAACAATTTTTAAGGGAAGTTCATTGCGCCAAAGAAAGAAAGCAGATGCCAAAGGCTTACAATAAAATTATAAAAATCCTTTTCACAGGATGATGAACACAAGAACTCGTGTTAATTGATGGAAGTTAAAGGCATTTATGTAACTGAATAACTGTGGAAATAAAATAGATGCCAATAGTCTACATGGATCACCTTTGTCCCGGTAGATGTTGAAGGCCCTGATCCCATAGCCTGTTGAAGGGAACCATGCTTGTGGATCTCCATGTGCAACTCAGGGGCCTACATGAAGCATTAACAATAAAAGCCGATCAATCCAAAAGAATAAAAAGGACTCTTGTATCAATGTCATTAACCATTATACAAACAGTAAAAAATATATCTAAGAACATATGTTACAGCAATAAATGCAGATATGTTTCATCAGACAGCCATTACGTTTACCACTCAACCAGAAGGGCCATACTTCTTCATTTCAAACAGACTCAAAGCTTACGCAAATTTAATTCAGTTGAAATACTCAATTTGTTGCACAACTTACTAATGCCAGTACCCTGGAATCTCTCTCAAATTAAGTAGTCAACACAAAAGAAGTGTAATAACCATCTGTGTTCCAGGCATTAATTCTAATCCCCCACTAGTGGGATTACTAATGGGTATCGGGGAAAAAAACTGAAAACTTATTCTTCTAATTATTGTCTAACCAGCCACACTAGCCATGCACTTAACAAAAAACTTTGTAGATATGAAAAACTTCAGAACTTAATGTTGTAAAAGGTAAATAAAGTAAACAAATATGTGTATCAGTGTTACCCATTTAACTTAGATTTTTTTCCCCTTCTCATTGCATGTTTTTTTAATTATTTTTACTCACTAACATAAAGTTAAAAGATCTATTGATTGCATTGCATGATCACGATAGAATTGCAAAAACGTATGCAAGCTTTTCTATTTCCATGGGTTACAAGGACTTCATTTCAGTGTGGCATGCGCTTTGCAATCCAGTTTAAATTGCAACCCTAGGAAAACATTTATGCTACCATTCATTCAAAGCATGTGAGTCCCCCAGCACTACCTCTTCAGATGAATATAAATTTGTTTGCACTTTCCGCTGCAGTTTAGCAAGGAATTACAAAAGGATGATTATACAACCACATATTCTACCAGATAACAGCAATATGTGTTGAGCTATAAGCAAACTGAAATAAACACGACCAAGCAAAACTTATATTGCAAGCTTGCCTCATTAGCATATGTTATCTGTACAAGCTCAATTTCCAAGCCACAAATTCATTAACAATTTTCCAAAGCTTGCTTGGGACATGTAATAATCTCAGATATGAGGTTTGAAATTATTCGCACTGTCTTTTAAAAAAAATCTCAAAATTAATTTATTATGATACACACACAAGCTCCCTCCCTCTCTCACACTCTTTCTCTCCCTCTCAGAAGCCATGTCTATATATCACATTTGCCTAGCATTGACAGAGCAGAAAGATCAAACATCTCGATTAAATCCTCCTATTATTCCACATTTAAGCAACTGTAAAGAGATACAGTATATGGTCATTAGTTGATGAAATATCGTAGGTAGTGTATACCTTGGCAGCAACTTCCAAGGATTTGCGGTAGAGATCGTTATCTGGATCCTGCAATCGGAAGAACAACAAAGATGATGTAAATTTTGTTACCGACACAAATAAATGAAAATGCATATTCTTCCAAATTCAACCCATACCTCATCAGCAGCTTGTCGGAAATAGAGAGTTGCTTTGTCGAAAAAACCCCTAGCCTCATCTTCATCAGGAGTCAGGAACGCCTGAGAAGTATGTGCATTCCCTAAGACCCACAGAGTATCATGACTTTTGGGATTAACCTGCAATGCCTCCTCCAACTTTGAAATTGCGTCTACACAATCAAAAAGAAAAGTGTCCAGCAAACGTAACACTAATTAATCCGATTCAGTTCGAAACTATACATAAAAGGGAAAAAATTATCTTTTGGCCATGGAAATTATAACCTAAATCATAACAGCAAAGAGTAAAAGTAAAAGAAGGCAGAAAAACAGCGAGAGGTAGAAGAAACGAAAGTACCCTGAATCATCTTCTTGGACTCGGGAACACTCTGAAACTGAGATAACTCCAGCAAAGCCCCTCCCCATTTCGTCAGATTCTGCAATCAACAACCAGTTCAACAAAATACCATTCATTTTTGTTTCGTCCAAAAAAACAGGGGAGGAAAAAAACAAGAAAACTTCGTCCTCTTTTTTCACTTAAGAAAATATTCAGAAAAAGAAATCGACAAATAAAATCCAATAAAAATAGTTGAATTAAAAAAAAAAAAAGGTTAGTAATACGGACATCGGCATCGTAAGGATTCTGAGCATATTTTTCCTCAGCCTGTCTGCGTGTGCCCTCGAAATAGAGGAGCCGATCAAAATCGTTCTGCATTTTTTCTATGTCAAAACCGTTGCTTTGATATCTAAAACTAGGGCTTCTCCTCAAGGGTCCTGAACTTGACGAGCGCGAGTCCTAGGTTTGGGTTTTAAAGTCCTTCTAACTTTCGAGGGAGGGTCCGTTTGGGCTGTTATTATTGCTAGCTAACAATAGGTATCAAAGGAAAACCACTAAGTTTACAATGGATGCGTGGAACAACCGCATGCGGGGCCTTTGATGCTAGTAGTAAATCGGGTTTTTTTTTTTTTTTTCCTCCCTTATTCTAGACCAATTTTGTTTCTTGAGTGCCAATCGTGCCCTCCGCAAGCGAGTAATTGCTGCGAGGTGTAGTTCTAGTTGGGTGAAGAGTTAGTTAACATCTAATAAAGGCTTGCTAGTTATCCTCTTATGTCAAGTAAAATTTTTCACATTGATAAGTGGTAGTGTAGGAAATGGATATATAAGTTTGATAAGTTGCACAAAAAGTTAGATTCCTTGTGTGTACCTCATCTTTCCTATTTTTACTCTTCCCCTCTCCTATTAACTGTTGAAAAAAGTAAGCGAGTAATTGCATATACGGTGTCAAAAGACACTATGGTACATGCTCTCGCTTCCTGACATGTTACCCGTATAGAATTTATTGTACAGACAGACGCTAGGAGAAAGTGAATCTATTACATATTTTCCCTTGAAGATATCACACATGCATGGATGTATATTTACATTTTTAGTCAAAATAAAAAAATTATTGGTAGTTTTATTTGTCTTTTCTCAGTTGGGAAAACTTATCGTTGTAAAATCGTTTTTAAAGTTAACTTTGGAAAATTTGATTTCGTTATGATTTTGGTCGGAATTACCTGGTAAAAAGGGGAAGAAGTCGATTTCAAAAAGTAGCATTCTTTATAATCTTGTGCCTGGGTAATGGAATCAAAATCATGCATTATTGATTTCACTGCTTCAAAAAGACCAATAAAAATGTTATTGTTTTTTTTGTTAAAAACGCTAATATTCAAGTGAATAACCCAAATAATTTTTTAAGAATAATATTACATTCTTGTATACTAGATTGCAAAATGCTAATGAAATTTATAAAAATTATACGAAGATATATTTTTTTTTATTCATTTCAAAACTTCCACCCTTCTCATAAGAAAATTTTCCTATAATCATTATTCCATTGGGAGGGATTAGATATAAGCTACAACTGGCTTGTTTCTAATTGGTTTCAGTCCATACCGAGAACCAAAGACCCACTTTCTTCTCAGGCACTTCTTGTCATTTTCAACTTCAAGGTCTTTTTCGGATGTATTTCTTAGAGATATCATTCTAAAAGCAATGTTGTGATACTTTTTGATGCAATTGGAAATGTAAAAAATGTGTTTGAAAATATTTCAGGATAATTTTTAGGGAAAAAGTTCTAAAAAATGGGGCAAATTTTTTAATAGGCAAAATTTTCAAGAAATCTTTAAAATCCATTGCCGTACATAATTGGTTTTATTTACAGTAACATCTAAATTAAATAATTGGTTTTATTTAGAGTAACGTATAAATTAAAGGGCTAGTTTAATAATTATATTTTTAGCTCATAAAATTGATTTTTTTACAGTGCACCACTTAACGTGTTATTTAGCAATAAAACAGTTCTTATGGCACGTTAATCCAATATTATATAATAGTTTTGAATGCGCCGTGCCATGTACCAATCCCATGTGATATGCAAAATAACCGCAATCTCGAGTATTTGATATTTGACAACTATTTCATTATTAATATTTATTTATTTTTATTAAACCCACACTGCTAGAAGGGTAAAGGGAATTAGTATTGGTAGGATTTGAACCTCCGACCTCTGAAATTGAGTCATAAAGCTTTAATTGTTCGAGCT
The DNA here is from genome assembly GCA_024721245.1 of Mitragyna speciosa. Classification (NCBI taxonomy): domain Eukaryota; kingdom Viridiplantae; phylum Streptophyta; class Magnoliopsida; order Gentianales; family Rubiaceae; genus Mitragyna; species Mitragyna speciosa. Next base: position 26,376,566 of record CM045562.1, on the reverse strand, counting down.
TTCATTAGTTATAATATTTATTATAATTAGTGGGAGAGACACACCCTAAAAAAATGTAATTTTAATGAATTTGATATTCAAAAAGGTAAATTAAAAAGAATATGTGGGTAATGGATTACATAGAGGAAAGTTGTGACAACTGAAGTTAGTTTTCTAAGCGCATATTTGTACAAATAAAAAAAAACTATTACCCAAGAAACAGTCTCTCGCTTTATTAAAGTAGTCTGTTTTTCAAATTTCTCAATATTTCTCATGCATTTTAGTCATTACCATTCTAAAATGTTGCTTTACAGTTTTAGTTTCGTATTTGATAAAAAATATATGTATTTGTCAAGTACTTTTTAGTACACATCAAAAATGGTAACAACATGGTTTATGATTTCATTTCTAGAGGTACATATTTATTATGTTAGTCAGAAAAAGATAAAATGTTCCATATGGTGGCATAGACGAAGCTCTTGCCCATTGACGAATTGATTGAATGGCCATTAAAAGGGACATTTGAGGAAATGAATAGACAATCAAGTAATTAGAGTTCAACGACTTTGCTTTAAAGGTCGGAAGTTCGAATTTCATCAACATCGATTATCTTTTACTCATTGTAACAACGTAGGTTTAAAAAAAAAAAAAAAAAAAGGTACACATTTGAGAAAATGCAGTGAAGGACGTATCGCAAGCTTTTATCATGCCTGGCAGTGTTACTGTATATACAAAGCATTGTCTAGATCAAGCTCGCACTGTCATGCTTAATCATAGACAACAACAAATGACTTGACGATGTATTGCTAACTAAGTGGGGCTTGGTAAGTTTAAGAAACTTGAGAATGGAATCTATTTGTTGGGCAATGCTTTTTACAAACATATTTTTCAAAAATTTTAAAGACGTATTTTAATTAACTTTTTCATTTCACATGTATTTATAAAAATATATATAATTGTTACAATAATATTTGTAAAAAAAAAATCGAAGACAACTATCTAAATCAATTCAGAAAATGTAGATACGTTAAAAAGACAATTTTCTTGTTTGCAACACTCCTACGAAAGTAGGGCCACTGGTGTAAACTGAAAAATCTGATCTTATTTATTTATCTGTTCATACCGCAAAATTAACTTCTTAAGGCCATTTGCAGAATAGCTAAACCACGATGGGATGCTCCCATCAAATTTGTAGCTAATTGGCATCTAAGCATGAGATGGTAAATGAGCGAACTAGGTAGAATTTGGGTGAAATCTAATTGGGACCGTAAAATATAAATTATATATAAACAATCCCATATTAGTTATTGAATCAATATAAGTGAGATTAAAATGGATTAGACCCATTTTGATGCAGTCAAAATATCCAATAATAATTTATTTTGATAGCAAAATAAATAAATTATTATGCATACACGCAAAGTTGGGCTATTTAAATAATATTTGGCAAACACGTATTTAAATTTTTAATTTTGAGTCATTTAAATAATATTTAAAAAATGAACCATTAAATCCACGGGAGTTTCAAAGAAATCCTAGTTATACCTAATGGGTATTGTTAGGCATATCCCCAGTTAAGCCCAATCATATATTTTTCATGGCTAGTGTTATTGTTAGAGCATAATATATCCTGCCAAAGCAATTTTACTCAATATGACAAAAATACCTCTAATGGTCAAACTCTCCCACTAAATGTGAAATCCACTCTTCCAATTTTATCATCCGCACAAACCCATTTCCAGTCTTTTTCTTCATTTATTTCTCACTTTCATTCACAAATTACCACTCTTATATTATCTCCCAATTTTATTACGAATGAATTAATATACTGAAACTTTTTTCTGCAAAATTTTGCAAAATCAGATTGTGGGTGAATTAATAATAGGAACTTCTTTCTGCAAAATTTTGCAAAATTAGATTGTGGGTCCTCAAAAGAGTATTAATTGGCTCATCAAATTTCATAATTCTATCTTTACTGTATGACTGGAATGAGAACCCATGAAACATTCTTCACACAATGTAAGTTTCGAATGCATATTTCTTGGGGACATCTTCTCATAGACAACCTGTATCTTTCCCGTACTTCTATAGAAATTGTAGCCTGGTCTAAATCCCAATCTGAAATTTTCATCAAAGAAATAAAAGATTACTCAACATAGTTTTCACAATCTCGTCAAAAAATTAACATCCGAAATCTTGTTACTGTCTTTCTTGTGCTTCCTAAATTCTTCACTCAATCTCTTATTTTCCAACTCCAAATCCTCAAGTTCTCGTCTCAAATTAGCATTCCCAGCCTCCGTAGCTTTGACTTGAGGCTATCAATGCTCTAATCGAGTACCCATAATCTGATTTTGCAAAATTTTACAAAAATAATTACCTATTGTTAATTCATCCATGATAAAATTGGGTGGTGGTAATAGAGGAGAGAGGTAATTTGTGAGAGAAAATAAGAAACAAAGGGAGAAGCAAATGGAAATAATATATTGTAAATGAGTTTACGGGGATCTGAAATTGGGAGGATGGATCTCACGTTCAGTAAAATTGCTCTGGCTAGAAATAATATGCTTTGGCAATAACACTAGCCATTTTTTATACTCATTATACCCAACTTAGTTTTGGAATGGAAATCTATTAGGTTTCGAAACTTATTGACATCTCTAATCCGACCCGATCTATTTGATTGTTAAACAGAACATAATGGAATAGGCCTAGTAACATTACAGAACAATTGAACCAGAACGAGACCAGATCAAATGCAAAGCAATAAAGGCCAATTTTGGCGAAGAATCATGGGTTCCACAACTTCTTTTTTTTCTGCATTTTATTTTGTTGGATTGTCTATTATTTATTTTTGACGCTGATCATGTACCGTTAAGTACCACTTTAACAAAACCCCTCACTGAAGTTTCTAGTGTCTATAGTGTTAAAGAAAGAAAAAAGAAAGAAAGAAAGAAAGAAAGAAAAAACCCTCACAGAACGAATAGAAAAGAAAACAAAGCAAACAAATCATACAAACGTGATTGCAAGCGTTGTTATTTATTTTTTTTTTTTTGAATCAAGCAAGCGTTGTTATTTAAATGCAGTTGTCTCCAACTTTAGTAACATCACAACTATATTGTACCTTTTAGACTATTGTTTTTGGTAGAAAACATGTCGTGTCATCACAATACCAAAGAACGAACATAGACCTATTAACTTATTAACCCAAAAAAAAAAGAATTTACTAATTGATATCGTTATTCGGATTCTGTACGATTAAAAATTAGGGGTGGGCATAGATTAGTTAATCGGTCCACATACTTAATATTCTAACCATAACTACTTGTATCGGTTCACCTAATTTATAAACTGTATTCGACCCTCATTGATCGGCTAACTGCTTATCAGTTACCCGGTTAAAGAGAGTTGGGTACCGTAAGTAACCGAAACCGTATAGCATTAAGTTAATGTGATTAAATAGATAAAAATATTATAACATAAACCTTTACTCAAATTAAAAAAATGCTTGTACAATTTCAATTACTTTGAAAAACAACCAATAAAATTACAAATTGAAACTCTGGCATCAACTCTTTTTAAAAGTAAAAAAGGTTAAAAAAGGTTGCTCTTTTTAAGAGTAAAAAATTTACGTATCTTAGTTATATGAAAATAATTTTTTAGTTAGCATAAAGAAATTAAATTGAAAGAAAAATCAAATACGATATTTAAGTTTTAAAATGATCTTAAAATAAAAAATGAAATGAATTAATATTTCTCAATTCCTCTATAACATTATAAATATATTAGCCTTTAAAACGTATATATGGACCGGTTTGATTAACCGCGATTAAAAATTGATACCCGGAACTGGAACCGCTTTTATAAATGAGGTTCGATTAATCTAACCACTTTCTAAATTTGATACGATTTTTTGATTTTCTGGTTATTTTTGCCCGCCCCTACCGAGGATTAGAAAAAAAAAAAAGAAAAGCAAAGGCAGAGTGTAGACTTGTTCGAAAGGAATGTGGGAAAATAATCACTATGTAAATATAGATACATAATCGTAATCACTTTGATAGACAATAAATGTTTAAAGAGTTTTTTTTCTTTTTCCTATTAGTATTATGTGTAATCACACGGGTTGGCATTCACCAAAATTTTGCCTTCCCTGATCTAGTAAAAGAAAATTTCTAAATTACCTTTCAGAAGTAAATAATTTTTTTTTTCAAAATTACCATCTATTAATAATAGCTCATCAAGGCAACTAACACCCCCAGGAATTTGTGCTCGCAGAATAGTCACACATAGTTACAGGCCCAAACAGCCCAAATCTCGCACCGACAGCTTAAAACAGTCTGTTGACGCCTAGACCTCACGAGTGAGTATTACGTAAATCACGCACGTCACATGACATGTCACGTAATGTAATAAAATTAATCACACAAAATAATACAAAATATAATTTAACATTATTACATAATAATAAATTATTAATTATAGTGCACTACGTGTAAATTCACGTTGTGCATTTTATACATTTTCCTCGTTACAACGGAAATTTTGATTTTGAGTCTCCAATCGGATTCAAGCGCGTGGATACACCTTCTTATGATTAGCTTTACGACCTTTGCGCAAAGAAGATTCAAACTTGGGTGGCAGTGGCGTAATTGAAAATAAAAATCTTGGGCATTTTCGCCCAAGCAATTCATATAAATAAGGGAAAATCTCCGTTGGTTGCACCTCTGTCGCATCTTCCGCCCAAGGAGACAAAGGTGCGGCTCTTTCTCTCACTCTTCCGTCTTACTTGCAAACACACACACACACACACACACACACACACACACACACACTCTCTCTCTCTACTTTCTTTGGCTTTAGCTTTGGATCCTAAAATCTAGGGTTCTTTTAAACTGGCAAGTATCTTGAGCTGATCTGTCATATTACGCCTTTAAAACTAATTGGAGCTGGATTTTTTTTGCTTATTAGCCGAATTTTTTCCAAAGCTAAAGTGAGTGAAGATCTGCGGTTTCTTTCTTATTTTTGACCCGTGCATGCATTTACAAGTTCAAAACTTTGTTAGCAGATTTGCCGCATTAGTCTGCGTTGCTTGAAAATTGCTTAAAGGTTCTCAAAATCTGTGTTAGGGCTTGATTTTTTTGGCGTATTAGTCCACGCTGACTAATTTTATGAAGCCCATGAATATTTTCCTCATGTTTACAATTTTAGTTGTTTGATCTTTAACTCGTCCTTGTTTCTGAATTAATTTTGCATTTTCAACCATATATAATGTATTTGATGGTGAGGTATGGTTGTAGTCAGCTCAGCTTTGCTTATCTTTCTCTGGTCAAACCTTGTCAAACCTTGTCAGCATTCTCCCAACGCCGATTCGAGTGAGCTAATTTTAAGTAACTGTTTTTTTGCCTTCCAAACACTTCCTTACTTGGATCAAGTCAAGGTAGAGTAAAATATGCAGATTATCCACTATCATGTTGTTCTCCAATTTTTAGGATTTTTAATATATTCTGGCATAATTGTTAGAGCCCATGTAGTAACGGACTATTTTCAATTTAAATTCTTCAAATATAATGATCTCCCTTCTTTGGCTTATGGTTTGTGGCGCAAGGAGAAATCAAACAATGGTTATAATTTTCACGTGTTTGTTTTTGAATGTAATTTACCAGCTATCAACTCTTTAATATGTGCTGTGAAAGAGAAAAATCCTTTATGGATACAAGAAATGGTTATTTTCTTTTCTATTCAATAAGCTACATGTTGTTGACTTCATATTGCTTGCTTTGATGTGGGCATAAATAATATTTAATGCCAATCAGCTGTCAACTGGGTCTCTGGTCTAACTTATTGGCATCTTTCTTCAGATCTTCTTCCACCAAAAAGCCATTTAAATCTTGTGATATAGGATTTTGAATCACCTGTTTTGATGCCCTTTATTACCTTTGCTTCACCACCATTTTCAAGATATTTTGTTTATAAGTTTCCTAATCCATAACTTATAATACCCGGTTATGTGATTGGGGCATAATTCTATTTTAGATTCTGCAATATGGAGACTCTGCACAGCTATTGGCAATTTGGTGATGAACTTCGAGGGCAAGCTAAAGTCTCAGAGGATCACAAGTGGTTATTGGCTGCTTCCAAGTTGGCTGAACAAACTAGGTCAAAGGGTGAGCGACGTAATAATCTTGATCTCTCAAAAGGATTGGCTGAAATGAGGACCAGGGATAACTTTGGTTTTCAAGAAGACAACAAGTTTGATAGTCTTAACTTTAATATGCTGAATTTGGATACAAAAATGAATGAGAGCCTGAGCAGAAGTTCAGTCGCGAATGGAATGTACAATGTTAATACTTTGTACCAAAAGCCCAGTGCCAATAACATGGGAAATGTATCTGGTAGCAAATATGTGATGAACAATGGCAGCAAGGACCATAACAATAACAGCAATAGCAACAGCAGCAACAACAGCAACAACAGCAACAACGAAAACATCAACTCCAACAATGCTGTTGATAAAAGATTCAAGACACTGCCAGCTGCTGAGACACTTCCCAGGAATGAGGTTCTAGGTGGATACATCTTTGTCTGCAACAATGACACAATGCAAGAAGATTTAAAGCGACAGCTGTTTGGTAATTACCCATTTCACACTCTTTCTAAGTTACCTATACAAACTTTGTGTGATTTTGGTAGTTCGTTTGAAGGAAAACCGATATGTTGAAATTTTTTCTATGCAAATGAGCAAGGATTCCAAATGCTGAGACAGGTGTTCTTTTTTTTTTTTTTTTTTAAATTGTTTTTAACTTAATAGACTTGCATGAGTATCTTCAGGTTTGCAAACTACAAATTAGTTGCGGTATTTATTTTTCCACAGTTTTTCCCACTATGTCCCACTAAACCTTGTAAAAGCTTTCTTCGAGGGTCTATTATGAGACAAAGAATTAGTGGTCTTCAAAGCTATGTTAGGAGTATATGTTATTGTTTGCAAATACAGCGTGGAGTGTGTAAGTTCAGCCTGCCATATATTGTTTTATACCATATTTCATTATCTAGGTAGTTGTGGAAGTGCTTGAAAAGGTTATTGCAATTTTAGTGCTTGAAAAGGTCAGTGCAATTTTATCTCACACGTCCATCTTCTGTCAAGGATCTGGTTGGTAGTGGTATCATTGGTTTTTTGTTTGTACATACTATTACACCGTTTCAAACAAAGTCTTAAGTTGTGTTTGTGTGCTGCATATAAAGATCATATCTCCATTGTTTTAAATTTCTGTACAAACTCATCTTGTCTCTTAATCTGTAGGTTTACCACCGAGGTACAGAGACTCAGTTAGGGCAATAACCCCAGGCTTACCACTCTTTCTCTATAATTACACCACTCACCAGTTGCATGGTATTTTCGAGGTACGCAGCTATATTTTTACCCCTTTTTTGGTGTGTATGGAAATGAGGTTAGACTGTTTATAGTAAGTGATGCTATGCTATTCTGAACTAGTATTCTTTAAATTTGCAGATATCTGATTTCAATTTTTGTTCTCGTTATTAGCTTGGAAAACCCTTCTCAGTATTGTTTTTGGAAAATTTCATCATTGCAGGCAGCTACTTTTGGTGGTTCCAATATAGATCCAACCGCTTGGGAAGATAAAAAATGCAAGGGCGAGTCGAGGTTCCCTGCTCAGGTAAAGCTTAGATGTATAAATTCCGGTATTTGTTTACTTGTGGTATCAGGTAATTTTTCTTGTTTATGTTGTCAACTGACTGTTTGTTGTACTCTGCTGATTAGGTACGTATCCGTACAAGGAAGCTCTGCAAACCTTTGGAGGAAGATGCTTTTAGGCCAGTCTTGCATCATTATGATGGTCCCAAGTTTCGTCTGGAGTTGTCGGTACCTGAGGTACGATAAGAAATCTCTGTTGCACCTTCCAAGTTTCCTAATAGTGCTATCCCCTTTTTGGCTGCAAAAGTGATAACCCGTAATGCTCTTGTTAATGCAGACTCTGGATTTGCTAGATCTCTGTGAGCAAGCTGGTGTCTAGAGCCTATTTGCATGTGTGTATTGGCTACTAGGAATGGTAGCATTGTTGTGAAGGTGGTTTACCGTGCATGTAGTCGCTGCTTTCATTCAGATTTTCCTAAGAGCGCAAGCTTGGGAGTAGTTCGGGTTGTAAGTTGGTTTCAGGAGTAGCGCTGGCTTGTGACTGGCCAAATCAAAAATAAAGTGTAATGCTTTTCGAAGATGTTTTATATGTAGCTTAAGGAGTCAAGTTATGTGACCTTGTAGAATAACATGAGTTGCAATTGTAATGGTCAAGTCCTCCAAAGATGACTACCAAATGTAATCCTATATGTGTATTTGCTATTACACTTTTTCCTTGGCCATGTCCTCTTATCAGTAAGATTCTCAAATATTCCCCAGCCAAATTGCTGTTGTTTGTTGGTGGAGTATATCATACGATTGGAAGGTACACTTGCTAATTCCCTACTCTTGCAAAGCCTATTTGCACATCGATTCACTCCAGTTGTTGTATATTCTTTTCGGCTGCTAATCATACGCCATCGCGAAGTGTCCAAAATTCCGATTGTTGTATTTCCTGTTCGACTGCTATTTCTGAACCACCCAGAAAGTACCCAAAAGTCTTCAGCACCATAGGATTTCCAAATTGAATTGTTACCCAATGGTCGAATGATTTTGATCATATGTAATGAGCAGACTTAACAGCCCCATCACACACACACCCGGATGGCCCCGTTCTGATCCATGACGCACCAAATTTTATGAACCATACGAGGTGAACAACAAATGATTCAATAGACATTAGGCAAGGCCATTTCAGAGACATGTTCGGTGGTTAATAACCAGTCCAATGATTGCACAACATACGAGTAGTTCTTAGTGGTGAATATACGGCTGCACTCTTATCAAAACCGTATAACATGTACCCATTATTAGTTTTAGTAAATTATTCATATTTTCTAAATAACACGTGTGTCAGATAACTACGATTAAGTAGACTAGTAGTTAATTGGCCTTACTGTTGTGCGTGAAAAACTGCATACTTCCTGCAAAAGAGGTTCTCTCTCTCTCTCTCTCTCTGTTTTTTTTAGATTCGTGAGAACTCAGACACTCAAATTTTTTTCCCACTCCACGCCTCCTCCAACTCCCCCCAAAAAAAAAAAAAAAGGTTTCTTTCTTGTCTGCTTGAAAAAAAAAAAAAAAACCTTCTACCATCTCCATGTGATTTAGGGCGGGCAATCCGGGAGATACTAGCTCAAGCACGTTTTAGTAATAAACTCCCAAGAGGCACGGCATAGAAGTTGGGTAATTGAACCGAGAGTAAGTGGTCTCTACACTTGCGGAAGCCTCTTCAGAAATGAAAGGTGGTAGTCGATACTTTGTAAAATTGAAGGATTTATGCAGCTTTGCACAACGCCGAATTAATCTCGTCGGGGTTGTGGTTGAGTTCTCCGTTCCCCGGAAGTCCAACGGGACTGGTGAGTTTTTCTCTTCTCCTTTTTTATTTAAATAATATCTTCAACTTTCTTCTCGATTCGTCACAGTTTTTAGTAACCCCATAGGCTGTTTTGATTTGCAGATTACTGTACGGTTCTGAAAATTATAGACCAATCTCAACAAAGTCCCGAGGTGACCGTTAATGTCTTCGTGAGAGACATTGCTGGGCTTCCCCACATTCGTTCCCACAAAGATATCATACTCCTGTGCAATTTTAAGGTATACTTGCTAGTTTATTAGGCGAAACTATTTGCTTTGATTATGCTCTACCTATTGTTTGATTCGGCCTTTTTTTTAACTATTCAGGTGGAGTTTTTTAACCAAAACTTTAACGCTGTTTACGATCATAAGGCCTCCTCATTTGCACTATTTGATGGGCAAATTACTAATGATTTTACTCCGTATCAAGTTTCTCCAGCATATCACTCTGTACCTTCTGATGGCGATTTTATAAGACGCTTGAGGAATTGGTCCCAAATTACTCCTTTTGATGCTGGTACTTTTGCCGTTTTGTCTTTTTCGATTTTGCTTTCCTCCAATTATTGCTCTTTACTTCTTCTCTGTATACGTTTCTGAGTTTGAAACTGTTTTCGTCATCACTCTCAGCATGTTCATCTTAGTCGGTTGAACCAAATCCCCTTTGAAATGACGTCCATTTGTTTCCAATCTATATTTATGGTTTTGTAACTTCGTTATTTGTTCATAGAGGAAGGCTAACTGTTTACTGGCTGGGAGTTGTTTGTGCTGTAACGTCCATGTACGGCTCTGTAAGAAGGGCGATGACAGAAATTAATAATCTCATTGAACCTACAGTCGTGTACGCAAATAAATAAGATAATTTTGCTTCTTTAGACCAAGTCGCACATTCCCTACTTTTCTGCCGTGTGATTATGTGCTAACTTACTTTTTCTCTTTCATTCCTATTTAGTTTGTTCAATAAGCTGGGTGAGATTGAATTGCAAGAATCAATATGCCATAAACTCATAAAAGACACAACTTTCCTTGAGATCTTGAATGGCTTAGGAAATGGTGACCGGTCTTTTGTTTCAGAAAAATAACTTGAAAAATTTTCTTTTACTTATATTTGGGTAAATTAAATATCATGCCTTTTACACATATAATATTTGAGTCGAGTTGTATGATATGAATGCCATTTCTGGAGATTGCTTCTTTGATCTTCTATTTGACTTTCAATTTTAATCTAATGATTTCAGGAATCAGTGAGTATGCTATATTACTGAAAGATATCAAAGGACATGACTTTATTGATCTAGTGTGCACGGTAATTTATTATATATAGTCCTTGCCTTGATTTATTATTTTTATTTTTTTGCAACTTCTTGGATTTTAACTGTTTGGATGGAAGGTTCTCCATGTGTGTGAAGTATCTAGTGGCAAATGGATGCTATTTGTGTGGGATGGAACTGACGCTCCTGCCCTTGACTTAAATGTGGCGTAAGTTTTTACTACTGTCTTCTAATGTTATACTTTAGTGATTTCGCTGCACATAGCCTTGAGATAGAGTGAAATGCTAAATGGAATTACTTAAAAACTAAGAAGAAATATTTGCTTGCTATCTTTTGCATAATGGTCCTTACTTCCACAAACTTTCTAAAAAATTTCAAATGTTTTAATTAAGATTAGATGTTTCCATTAAATGGGAGTGCTAATAAAGTTTCAACTGATGGTACAGTTGAAAATAACTGCAGATAAGATTATACATTGAGCTTTATCCCATTAGATGTGTCTTGTTTTATATTGGCAGTCACTTTCCATTATGATTTGCACTATTGCAAGGTTTGAGTTTTAGATATTCTCATTGGAAGAGATAGTTAATGCATGGCCTAAGGGCATACTTATTGCAGGCTTGGATCTGAAGAGTTGAATCCTCTACCATTACAAGTGGAGCAAAATTGTTTGCCTTCAAATGTTTTATGTAAATTTCCTCGTCTTGGAACTGTATTGAGAGTTATGATTGATGACACCTTTGAGAATTTTGGTAACCACTTCAGAATTGTAAGAGATTGGGTGAGAATCCGTAATCTTCACTGTAGAACTGTATCGGGTTTGTGGAAAGGTGTCATGACTCCAAAAACCAAAATCCGACATTTGTCTAGGAATGATGACAGTGTCATTCGACGTTTGAGGTATTTCCTGCTTTTGCTAATGCTTGGTAACCCTTCGCCGTAGTTGCTTTAAATTATTTTGTTAACTGTTATTGATCTTTATTAAATATATTGCCTGTGGGTCTTATGTGGCAGGGACTATAAAGATAGAGTTTCAGATCATGGTTACTTGCCTTCCTGTGTTAGTCTCATGTCAAAATTTTTGACCGGTAGTCAGTATTGTTTCTTTTCCATCGTATTGAATTGTGTTAAACAGTTATAGTGCTATTTCAATTTTTAAGTACAGGACAATATACAGTAGAAATTTTTATTTTTTATTTAGATTTACCATTTCTCTTGTCAGAGGTACCAAATCATGAGCAAGCTAAATGCACTACATTAATAGAACTTCTCACATCACCTCTGGTAATTTACTTTCTCTAGTTATGATCTTTGTTTTAGTGGATTGACTTGTTAATGTATGGATTAGTGTTTCTTGCTATGCCATTTGGACTTTTTTGAGGTAACTCTTTTTCTAATTTTACAGGTTTATGGTAAGTTCAAATGTGTTGTCCGTTTTCTAGCAGTTTATCCGCCACAAGCCAAGGACTCTCAATCATCTACTGGAGATTATAGGATGAGAATTACCTTGGAGGATCCAACAGCAAGGATACATGCGTTGCTGCATTCTGGAGATGCGGTAGGATAATTTCTTCTTGATGCTTTAAAACGGCTATTTAATTATATTTGTATTTCTGGTGATGTATTCTCTTTTTTGACTAAATATCACATCAATACTTCTTCAGGATGAATTCTTTGGTGGGCACCTAGACATTGATGAACTCACTATTAAGATGAACAAATTGCTTGGCATTCCTGAAATCGAGAACTTATCACGAAATCCTCCATGGACTGTATGTTGTGTAGGATTTCATTCGTCAAATGAAGATGATGTTTTGGGAAGTAGGCAGTTTCATATATGTGACAGTAAACTTCTTCCGTAACACGAGTCTTTGCAAGTATGATTGAGCAAACTCGTTTGTAAGTGGTGTAGATAAGCGCATCTCTTTGTATAGTTAGGCCGTAGTATTTTATGTGAAATTTTATGGTTTATATTTCCAGGCTATATGTTAGTTCATATGATCGGTTTTGGGTTAAAGGGGCTGTTGATCTTTTGTAATGAAAGAAGGTTTTAATTCCTTTAGTTAAACCACGACATCTTAGTTTACCCAGAAAAAAAAAAAAAAAAAGAAAAGAAGAAAAACAATGATTTTTTTATTTGGATCTTTTCGACCTCAAACACAGCCATTTGTTGTCTAAAATGTCCAACTGTGTCCAAAAATTCCTAAATGAACTCGGTTCATGACTTCACATGTGGATGTTTTTAAATGAATTCGGTTCACGATTTCATGTGTAAATGTTGTGGTCTACAACTTCAAGTGTAGATCTTATGGGTCTAATATAAAGTCACAAAAATATCTTATATCACCTTTTTTATATCAGTGTACCAACAGGTGATGCTGTAAATTTGGTCTACTTAAAAATTTCGAGAGCGTTAGTTGTACGAATTTTTTTTTTGGAGTAAATCAGGTTTACGAACCTACCGTGGACTCAACGGTATCTACCGCTAGGTGGCCTCTGATTCACAGTTGCATCTTCGGTGGGGCCTACCTAAGAGCGACTCCAGGTTGTCCTTCAAATTACGGTGATATTAAGAGTCAACCAAGAGGAAAACGAAACGGCGGAAGATGGTTGCCATGAGTTTTGCTGTGGTCGTAAAGCAATCTACCGCGTAAAAATCAAAAGAAAACGACAACGTTGAATGTTACTACTGTTATAGTAGCAGCTTTTACAGTATAAAAATCAACCAGAAACAGAGAGGGAAAAAATTTAGAGGGTCAACTTGTAGAATCCGAATCATTATGGCTTCGATTCCTCTGTCGTCGCTCAACGTCCGATCATCAAAAGTTTCGCTTCCACCAATAAGTTTCAGCTTATACAGTACAAATAGTAGTTGTAATAACGGGAACCCCACGCTGTCGTTTAAATCATTCTCCATTGGTATTAGACCGCGTAAGAGCCATCACCGGAGAGCCAGGGTAAGTGCATGTAGAGCTGCATCTGTTGTATTTCGCAATCTCGATGCCGATGATTTTAGACATCCTCTTGACAGACAGGTAATTCAGATATATATATTTTTCCTTCTGTTCAGATGAATATGATTCTTCAAGACTAACTAGAATTTGCTTTGTCTCTGTATCAGAATACGCTGCTTTTAAGAGCAATTCCAGGTTTGAATGATATTGGAAAAGCTTTGTTAGGTAAATGCCATGCTACCAAGTTCGATTCCTTTTTTAATTTTTTTTCCCTGTAGAGGCAACTTGTTTTCGCTTTGACCACAAGTACCCAGATTACTAGTTGTGGATCCTCTGTATTATTCATACTCCGTTTTATTTTGTGGTTCTATGAAGCCGTTGGTGTATAGTTGACTGTGAATATGTGAAAACACAGGAACCGTTGCAGAGCAGGTCATGCTTTTGGAGAACATAGGAACTTCAGTTCTTGTTACGAAAAATCAGGTCATTTTCCCTCATCGGTAATTTATCCTCAATACCATCCATTGTAAGACTGTTCTTGATTCCCAATCATGAATTTCTGTCACGCCTTCTATTAATTCAAAACTTGATTTAGGCCATTAAAAGAGCATATTGTCTTGTTGGAATTGGTTGAGGTATTGCAACTAGCTTTCAATGTCATTGCTCCATTTTAGATGCTTTTTCACTTTTTTACCTTGACTCTTAACCGTTGAAGGCAATAATGAAGGTTTTGTGGAAGTATTTAGGTGCTACATTCTTATTTATCTGATTATATTTTGATTTATCATAGCCTTGCTTGCCTTACTAGTTTTGATTTCATCAGTGTGATTTGTCATTCATTAACTCATATTACCTGTTCCTATGGTTTTAGATTTACAAGGTGGCAATCCTTTAGGACCATTACACGCGCATAAAACTTGTTCTTGGAAAGATGCCAGAAGAATATGATTCTCTTGCACCTGTTTCTGATTGTCTAACTTGTTTTTTGTGCATTGGAACAGCTCCCAGAACTTCATTCCCTAATGATTAAGGCCTCCAATATTTTGGATATCGAGGCTCCTGACTTGTATGTACGTCAAAGTCCCATTCCCAATGCTTACACTCTAGCTATCAGTGGTAAAAAACCATTTGTTGTTGTCCATACAAGCCTTGTGGAGCTTCTAACACGACAGGAGTTGCAGGTCTTCACTATTTTCTTTTCCTAGAGGCATGCTTATCACATTACATGCAGTATGGCTTTTTTAACATTTTGGGATTTGCGTTGTTAGTTTTATTTGTGTGTTAAGCAGAATATCACTCTCATCACAACTCTCAACCCTATGATGTGATTTTTGTTTCTTCAATTTAGTTCAAACATCTTGTCTATGCTTATTCAATCACTTATTCTAGCAAAAACTTAACCAGCACTAACATCTTGTCCATGCAAACATCAAGGCTGTGTTGGCTCATGAGTTGGGTCATCTGAAATGTGACCATGGGATTTGGCTGACATTCGCAAATATTCTTACACTTGGAGCCTACAGTGTTCCAGGTATGCAGCTCTTGTTTAAGACATTTCCTAGGTACAAAAATAGACTAGGCAAGTTGATTAGATATGGCAAAATACCTTTTTTTTTTTCTAATTTCAGATGTGTCTTACTTGATGGATTTGATAATTGCTACCAGTTAATTGACTTTATTATGTTAACTTGTTATCAGGCCTAACTTATTTGCCTATTGTCCATATTATGCATGAATGGTTTGCCTGAAACACCAGAAGGGATATAGGCAACTTTAGTTTTTCCTATTGAACTTTTTACCTATTCACTGCATATTGTCTGAGATAAACCATATTAGAGTCAAGATGCTTAGTTTTGATCAGATCTGGATACAGAAAATAAAAAAGTACCATCATTTATAGGTCTTGGTGGTTTAATTGCTCAAAGATTAGAAGAACAGCTTTTCCGCTGGCTTCGGGCAGCAGAACTTACCTGCGATCGTGCAGCCCTTCTTGTTGCTCAAGATCCAAAGGTATGGAATCTTGGAAACTGTTTTTTTTTTTCTTCTAAAAGGGTGGTTGGCCTAAAACGTGGTATTAACTTTTTATTCATTACTCATTTCTCATGATCCTACAAGAGGTGGTCATCTCTGTTCTCATGAAACTGGCTGGTGGTTGCCCCTCTCTGTCTGATCAACTAAATGTGGATGCTTTTTTGGAGCAAGCTCGCTCTTATGACAAGGCTTCTTCTAGCCCCATAGGGTGGTATATAAGGTATGGTATGGCATTTGCAAAGCATCACATTATTGAATTTATTAATAATTACACCAAAATGCTTGTCTATTCACTCAGAAATGCTCAAACAAGGCAACTTTCACATCCTCTTCCTGTTTTACGTGCACGTGAGATTGATGAATGGTCAAGAAGCAAAGAATACAAATCTTTGCTTCAACGTGCAATGGCAGTTAATTCGGTGCAAAGACTAGCAGTATAAAGAAGATGCATATGAATACTTCAACAGCGTAAATATACAGGTATGTATAAATTTTTCTGAGATTTGGTGGTTGCTCCTCTTCATCATTTTCCGTTCATAAACATTTCTCTGCTTTTTCCTGTTTCTTATTTTTTCCTTTCCAAGGGAGCATGGATGAAGATGTTATATATTATGCTGTGAAATCAAAATCCAACTCCATGCCTGGGTATGTAAAGAATATAAATGCTGGTGGTGGTCCTATCTTTTTTTCTTTGTTTGGTTTGAACGTTTGTTCAACTGCTTTCTTCTATAGATATCATTTTTCCACACCGTTGTAGAAGAATGAATAACAAATTCATTTTGTCTCTAAGTTAGTTGTGCGTGACATTTTTGGTAGGATTAACTAGGTGACTTTCTCTGCCTATTGCACATTGTAGATATGGTCCATCATATTGTTGTCGTGCTTCTTATCTCCTTTGATGATTATCCTTGCTGATCCATGCATAGATCACCGCAGCTATGCATTGGAGTTCAGGCGTTTGCAATTTGTTTACAAACCAGTGCTAATTATTAGTCATGCAAGCTCTTAGGAGCATGGATAATTGGTACAGTGCCTTGCTTGAACTTTATGTGTAACAAATTATATTAGTGAGGAAGATGTTAAGTCCCGAACTGATCCTCAATTTTCCTTTTGGGATGTCCAATATATGGTAATTGGGCGAGGGTTGCAGAGCGGTAAATGTTATACAATGCTGTATATACACATGATTAAACTAGGTGTCTCTACACACAAGTTGGTGATGTCTAGTATCTTGTCATACTGAAGCATCCAAGTTGAGGTAAAATGGAGTTCTTAGACGCAAATTTTAACTTCATGAGTAAGCTGGGATACATTTTTTCAGCCGCTACATATAAAGCAAAATACTGATGTGTAATGAATCTGCAACTCTTCTGAAACGGTTGTCAAATGACAGCTAGAAATCGCGTAACCTATACAGGAAGTAGTAGTTCCATTTTCCCAAAGAAAATATTGATTCCAAGACAAATTTGCAATAAACCCGTATCAAACTTTATACTTCAGTTTGATGATGATGATGGTATCTATGTGGAGTAACAAACTCCAGTGCATCAAACGGGGAAAAAGGAAAGAAAAAAGGAGGACGGTTCTTTTGCGAGATTCCAACTCCAGACGCACGGGATTGTGACTAGTTTAATATAGCATGCAACTGTTGTATAAAAGCCACGAGAAGAATTGCAGTTACTGGTAACCTACTCCGTGAATTAGATACGTGCCCGTCAGAAGCACGCAAAACCACACTGTCAATCACAGGACCACAGAAAATTCCATCCTTATTCTGTTTCACTGTATAGCTTTGGAAGCTAATTGGCATCGGATGAGATCCCGCCTTGAATGTGATCGAATGTTTCAGGGCAGATCCAGTACCTTTGCTCTGAACAGTAAAATTCTGGACTGACATTCCTGCCTGAACCCCTACCGTGAGATCTCCAATACAAGAATCATTAGCGTCACCTAGCATGAAGTCTAAATTATAACCTGAACCCTCCTTGAGTGTTTTTGCTGTTTGTATTCCAGCTGCATCTCCCGAGACAATTTCAACCGCAGCATTGCCTTCTGGGACAAAGTAATTTTTGGAGTCTATGTATCTAACGGTCCCAATTACTGACCAATCTTGTATAACTGTTTCAGTAAGACTTGGCCCTGAATCAACTAGGACCCCCTCAGAAGAATTATCTAGGAATGCAGGTCCCAATTCAAACCCGCCATTGGGCAGTAGGTTATCTGAGATCCATAGATAAAGAGATGCTCGAATTAGTAACATCGAAAACCAGGTCCCAAATCTCTGTTTAACTCCTACTGATGTGAATAGTTAGCTAGAAATGACTTTACCAAACACCAAACACCCACACAAAGCCTGAGGGCACGAAACGATGATATCTGAAATATATCCAAGTACCTAAACTCCAAAGACAATGATATCTGAAATATATCCAAGTCCCTAAACTCCAAAGACATGAGATGGGGAATAATGCATACCTTTGTTGGTTTGAGGGGTCAAACTAACAGTCTTGAGCACAAGCTTGTCAACCACGGGCCAACACGTAGTGGAATTGGGATCTCCAGCATCTATAGTTTGGCTTTGTAGCACCAGATTTATAGACTCCCCATTATCCCAACTTCCTAAGCGTTGACCATAGATTTCCCACGAATCCTTGACGTGGTTCTGTTTCACAGAAAATTTCGAAGAGCTATCAGGAGCTGAAACAAGAAGGCTCACATTGATTGCGCAGTTGATGCCTCCGATGCCGAGAGCGAAGGTAAGAAGGTACTGCATTATGCCTCCGTTTGCCATAAAAGTTTGGTTGATCTTCCCATCTTCCGCCAAAAGAATAGCATGTTGATTCCCCGGGAGTGATACCTTGGGTCCAGCTGTTACGTACTGGACGCTGCCTGAGGAAGTCCACCCGGGAATGGTGTTATTCTCGTTCAAGGGAACAGAAGGGACTGTGGCATTTGGTGCCCACATCGATGGCGGAAGTTCAAAATCTGGATTTTGCAAAATTTCTACAATCAATAAAGAAATTGTTAGCTCTCAGGATTGTGAGGAAAAATTTCTGCAGTCGCTAAAGAAATTGCTAGCTCTCAGGATATTAGGAAGACTACTCGACGACCGACGCATGTCAAATAATTTTGAAAGCTTTTTTACCTGCTGGTGTGATTCCCAAGAACAAAGAAAATGGCAGTACGAAAATTATACTAGGTGCGAACTTCATCTTTGAGCTGCGAAAAATGGAGATGGGTAGACAACGAGGGAGGATCACCAATAAATGAAGGAAAACACTAGCTAGTTAAGAAGAAAGTCGAGGTTGACTTTGTCAACAAAAGGTGTTTGTTTGACTTTCACGCCAACTCTTTCCAAGGGGGTGGGATGTCAGATTTTAAATGAACGGAAAAAAAAAAAAACTAATTTTGTACGGTCAGTAGTCAGAAGACGGGTCCATCGCCCCCGTTGGGCTGCAGATTGCTGGAGTCGAGCTGTCCAGATGCGTTCCCATTTTGATTTATGACTTAAAGCAATCTGTAAACGTGTAATTTCAAATTCTATTCACAAATGGAGAAGATTGATCCTGTGCTTTTATTTATTTATTTATTTATCTGCCAGCATTAAAATTTATCCAAATTGACCCGAGTATCTTTTGTATAAATGTGCCTAACAGCTAGTTTGGGAGCAAGGATTTGTAGAGAAAAGAAAGAAAAAGATAATGTTTAATTGTTTGGGAGTTAAGGAGAAAAGAAAAGAAAAAGAATTTGGAAATATAGCTTTGTTTGGAAGTTAGAAGGAGAGAAAAAAAAAAGAAAAGAATTGGGAGGAAAACTCCTCCCATTTTTTCTTTAAAACTTTCTGTTCAAAATTAGGCAGAAAGCAAAGGAAAAGAAGGGAAAGAGAAGATCCTTTCCCCTCCTTATCTTTTCTTTTATTTTCATTCCTCCCCCTTCCCTTCTTTTCCTTTCTATTAGGGGTGTTCATGGACCGGGTACCCGATCCATGAACAAAAATTTTTAACCGAGTTGGTAGGATCGGTTCGGCAAAATTTCAAACTGTGAATCGGTCCACATGTAGTGGGTATCCGACCTTTACGGTACCCATAAAACTAATTCAGATAGGACGGGTACCCGATCCGATCTATCATAAATCACTAATATTTTTAAAATAAGAAAAATTATAAACTATCGTTAAATAACTAATAACACAAGTATTAATGATCTTAAAGTTAAATTACATTATGAAAATGTAATTTTCAAAGCAGCTAAAAATACAAAAAAACTAAATAAACAGATAGTTATTTAGTTTTTCAAACTTCATCATCACATCTTAATTAGCCATAAAAATAAAAAAATACTTAATAAATAGTCAAATGAACATCCAAATAATAAAATAAATAGTCAAATGTTCATCAATCAAGAATGAAATTGAAGTACAAATTGGTAGTGACAATAAAATAAATCAAAAAAATGAAACAATGAATTAGTAAAACAATATCACATATAAAATGACAAAACTACTCCTCACTATGGACCGGGTTAGGTACTCGTTGGTTCACAAAAATGTGAACCGCTACTCTACCTGCTTAATTTATGAACCGACCCACTATCCGACTAGTGTCAGTAACTAATTCGATTACTCTCTTTTTTCGATTTGAAACGAGTCAGTTTTCTCGATTTTTGATTTTCTTTGAACAACCCTACTTTCTATTATAAACTCCCAAACTAAGCATAAGATTTGGTCCACTTCTACTGTCCTTGTTATTAGTTGGAGCGAGCCTCAAATGCTTTTCTTGTGAGTTACGACGGAACCTTCCAAATTCTTTTCAATATGGGTTTCACTTCTCACAACGGAAAAAAAAAAAACAAAAACTTCACTAGCCGTATTATATGGTTTGACTTCGCATGTGGAAAAAATAAACTTCACTAGCCAAATACGGTAATGTAGACTAATGAATAAAATTCGCTAGCCATACGTAGTTATGTGGAGCTTTGACATAAAAGGTAGATATATTAGTATAGATAGATATACGAGTCTAGATTATTATTATCTTTGATTGTTATTAAGTAGGAAGTCTATACCAACATGATTTCTTCCTTGGAATAAAACGCAAAAAGGTAAAAGAATTAACATCTCCAGACTGATTTTCTGGTTGATGAATGATCTACTAACATGTTTTGCACCAAATTCCTTGATGCTCCACAGCCAGAGCATAAATGTCTTATCCTGCGATTGGTTGAAAAAACAGAAACCACAGAAAGTAAACATCAGCACTTCCGACTATTAATGGTAGTGCTACTTGGTAGCACTACCAAGTAGCACTTCTGAGGATAAACAATAGAATCGGCGAGAAATGCTTTTGGAATACAGTAGCTTATCTGGGAGTTTTCTGGTAAGGGAAGAAAAAAAAAATCAAGAAAAAATAGAGAAAGATGATGAGATCCGGTGTCGCCAGACATTTGATTAGGATACAGCACATTATGAAGGATTGTCCTCGACATTTAACAGGAGCAAATTTCTTGTCTCTCTCAGACTTTAGCTTCTCATGTTTGGTCCGAGTAACTAAATTCTGTGTACAAAGACACTTAATATTTATGCTATATTACTCGTGTTGCATTTAAATTAAGTTTCTCCTGAATCCACCCCCCCTCCCCCCCCCCCCCCCCCCCCCCCGCCCCAAAAAAAAAAAATTGTAATAATGGTGGTGGATCAAGCAGTTATTCTTCACAGTTTGAGGTTTCTTCACCATTTCTTTTGCTAGAATTTGTATTTTACCATCAATGAATAGCCTTTGCACTTCTGGATGAAGAATTCATCCATATTTTCAGTCAAAGTGAAAATTTCCCCAGTTCATGTATGCAGCCACCACTTTGGAAACTTTAAGTGCACAAATAAATTAGAACGTCCTCCCCATAAGTGGCCCATTTTTGCGTTTAACATCAACAACTGTGATCTCCTCACCAAACTCGGATCTTCCTCGGAGTGGAAAACGATCAAGATAGAGCAACAAACATATGCAAAACATCAAGGAGCATTGCCCACAAGGCTCCATCCTGGTGTTTTCTTTGAACTAACTTCTTTCATAACTTTCCTCAGCTTTACCACATCCTCCCATCTTCCAGCCTCCGCATACATATTAGACAAAACAACATAAACTCCGTGATTATGAGGATCCAAAGCAAGAATTTCCATCCCCACTCGTTCAGCAACCTCAGTATTATTGAAGTTCTTACATGCCGTCAAAAGGGATCCCCAGATCACCACATCAGCTGTCCATTCCATTCCTTTTATCAGCTCCTCAGCCTCTAGCAACTTCCCACTTCGTCCAAGAAGGTCAACCATGCAACTATAATGCTCTATCTTGGGCTCAATGCCATACACCCTGCTCATGGAATGGAAAATTTTCTGACCAAAATCCAACAATCCCGCATGGCAGCATGCCGACAAAACTCCAATAAATGTAATATCACTTGGCCTCACCTTATCTTCCTCTAGCTGCTTAAAGAAATTGAGGGCCTCTTTTGCATGGCCATGAACAGCCAATCCACAAATCATTGCATTCCAAGTTGCAACATTTCTTTCTTTCATACTAGCAAAACATTTATGCGCCTGCACAAAGGCTCCATTCCTGGCATACATGTTAACTAATGCCGTACCAAGAATTACTCCCAGTTCAATCCTTTTCTCTTCAATATAGGAATGAATCTGTCTTCCCACATCCAAATCACCCGACTGAGCGCAAGCCGACAGTACCGAAGCCAAAGTAACTCCACTGGGCTCAAACCGGTCGGAGATCATATGATGAAACAATTCAATTGCCTCATTCCCGAAATCACTTTGTGCATATCCGCTAATCATCGTCGTCCAAATGCTCAAATTTCTCTGAGAGACTTCATCGAACACTTTCCGGCCATCCCACAACCCACCGGAAACAGAGTAACATCTGATCAAACCGTTAACGACATGCAAATCAAAGTCTAGCCCGAACTTCAAAACGTGGACATGCACCTGCTTACAAGCATGAAACGACTTTATGTTGGAACAAGCCTTGAGAACAAAGGGGAAGGTGTGTTTACCAGGAGCAATGCCAAGCCTTCGCATTTCAACGTAGAGAGACAAGGACTCGTGAGGGCTTGGGCTGCTAGCTATGGCTCTAATGAGCGTGTTCCACATGAACGAATTGGGTTCCGGGATGGTAGAAAAAAGTTTGAACGCATAATTCAAGTCGCCAAAGTCTGAGAGGGAGCAGAAAGCAAGCAAGCGGCTGGCGGCGTAGTTGTCTTGGATGCGACCAGTGATTATCATCTGGGCGTGGATTTGTTTTAGTTGTTCCATAGAAGTGCATTTATCGGCTAGAAAGGAAAAGCTCGGAGGCTTTGGTGGTGGCGGAAGGGGAAGAGAAGCAATGGTACGCAGGCGAGTGAAGGAGAATTGTAGGGGGAAGCAAGGCGGCTTTCGCATCGACCCAACTCGCTCGCTAGTTGTGCCGTTAAATCTTTATTACTCGATAGCCCGCCATCAACACTCCTTTTATTTAACTAGTTAAGGTAATCCACCGAAAACCCGTACCCCGGCCGGCAGCAGCTTAAGCTCAACCGCCGGATAGCGCTGTACTCCCTTATTCCCTTTGACAATTCACTGTTGACCCAGCTGCCAGATCCAAGTGTTTTTTTTTTTTTTTTTTTTATGAGCCAAGCAGTCCATCATTGGATGGTCCAACCCATACTGTCAAAGCCCAAAACTTTAGCACTGGGCAAACGTAAGGGTGTTGACGAAGGCAAATCAAGTCCAACACTCTAAATGTTTGCTTTTTATATATATCTTAAAGAGTTGGAAATTATGTTTTGATTTAATGATTTTTTGAACCCAAATTTTAGTGAGCTTTATTGAGTCGAATTTTAATTGAGCTACCAATTGAGTTTGAAACTTTACGAATACAAAATCTTTATTTACATTTGGCATGATTAGCTAGCTAACCTAACTTGAAGCCGAGTTCGATGCCAGCATTGAATATCTTGATTAATTTTTCATCTCTAAACAAAGTGACATTAGCACTTAAAATTTTATGAATTAGAACATACATTATGATTCTTTCCATGGTCTTAACTGGCATTTCAACTGACAAGAATAAATAGGAATTTTTTTTTTTGTATTATGCTTTATAAATATCTGGAAAATGTAAATTGTACAAATTTGAATTCAACTGCTAAATTGTTTGGTAACAAAGTGGGTTCGTGTAGTTTGTGCCAAAAAAAAAAAAAAAAGTATCATACTTTTTTTTGAGAATGGGAAAAGTATCATACTTGAATGAGCGAGTTGATCATCAATCAAACGAAAGACGTCCACCATCAATTTATTACTGCTATTCTCAGTGACAACATCAATAACATCGAGAAAACAAAAGCATATCGCTTTCACAGAATCAGCCAAGCTCGTAATTTCCAATGGGCCTATTCTGTGGACTGCTGTGGATTCCCAGTGAGAGTCCAAGGGACCCTATAAAAAACTCTGGAGTTGGTAGAGTGGGACAAAATCCGAATTGGACCAGAAATAATACTAATAATAAAAAAAAAACTTGAAAAAGCCCAAGTGGGACATACTTAACGTAAGGCTTGGATACATAAGAAGGCTGTCTGGTTATACTAATTCTCAAAATCACTCTCAGTACGGAACTGGGGGTGGTGCCACTATTACTGGCCCTTGGTTTTTGGTGACCTCCCTCCCTATCTCCGTCGCTCGTAATAAGTTAAATCCAACGCAAGCACACGCTCGCTCCTGCACAAAAAGATCTAATAAACGCAGTGGAAAAGATTTCTTATTTCTTTGGTTGGGAGATTGGAGTGAGACAATACATACCAAGCTATTAAGAGGACAAATGCCGGGACTCAGCGGCCCTTCTGATTACTCTCGAGAACCCCTTCGTCATCCTTGCCTTAAAATCAATGCCAAGGCTAGCCCTCCTCTTCTCTTCTCTTCTTCCCTTTTTATTCCTTCGCCATTTATCCGTACCTTATATTTGATTTTTGTATGCAGCGTTTATATACACAAGAATCCAATGTTATTTTGGAATATTCCTAAAGCTTGCTCGCTCATGAATCTAGCCCTTTTCATTTTCTCTCACACAGTACTAATTCTTTAAAGCAGCTAGCTCTTTTTTGTTTTTCTCATACACCAACGTTATTCATTTGGGACAAACCCAATATGAATTCTTGTATTGCCTGAAGCTTTTGATGCTTATGGTTATGGTGATGTTTCCTACTGTATATAAGATTAGATTGGAATATGGAGTTTTTTTTTTTTTTTAATTTTTAATTTTAATTGTATGTGTTGGCTCCCTCCGGGGTGGGTCTAGATGGTATACTGGGTAAGTTTGTAGTACTGTATACACGATACAAACTCTTCAATTTTTTGTTAAGCTAACCTTGAATTTGAACTTGTGCTGGAATTCAGTATCAATATGTTCACTTTTTATGAAGCAAATGTAATTTGAATGGTGAACCATTTTGTCAGCTTCTGTTTTATGATGTTGGTTAAGCAAATCAAATGAGCAGTCGTATACTGTTGTCGTCCTTGTTTCAGGAACCATTCAATGCTGAGCCTCCTCGCTCAGCTTTGATTTCCTCTTATGTGACCCACGTGGATTACTTTTACAAAAGAAACCATGGACCAATACCAATTGTTGAAGATATAAACAGGTTCACTGCTGTTCAAACTTTCGTTTCTTCCACAAATATATCTAATCTCACATAAATTGAATGTACTGATAATTGACTCTTGTTGTTTTGTTGAGCAGATATTCTGTCTCTATAACTGGATTGATAGAAAATCCTAAAGACATATTTATGAAAGACATCTGGTGAGCAATTTTCTAAAATTGGATTACTTACAGTTTGACATTTATTATGGATGGAATGAAGAACATTCATTGTTGTCTAAATAACAGGAGTCTTCCAAAATATACAGTCACTGCCACTTTACAGGTATTATTTGCTCATGTTATATTTCAAAGGTGTTTATCTGGTTGTACATCAGTATCATATCAACTTTTCTTTATTTTTCAGCTTTCAGAAAGCAAGAATGTTGTGCTTACTAATGGTAACTTATTCATATGGTTTTCCATCTGTAGTGTGCTGGCAATAGGAGGACTGCCATGAGCAATACCCGTAAAGTGAAAGGAGTTGGCTGGGATGTTGCCGCGATAGGAAATGGTTAGTTGATAGTCAAAGTGCTAAAGTTGGTTTGAGGTTCTATTGGGTCTACCAGTTTTGAAGGTGTTGATTACGCCTTACAAAAATAAAAATAAAATTTTTCTAGTTAGTAGAAATAAGGAATAGGAACATTTTTCTACTTTTGATCATTTGAGGATTCATGATGCCAAAAATGGAAGGGCAAAAGGCATTATTGACATCTCGGTGATGAAGACAGTTCAGTCTCTGGTGCTTTATGACCGTGATGAATGAGTGTGGATCTCCCTGTTGTTTTGACAATTTACTCATCTTTTCCAATTAGTTTTTCTCTTTTCCCGTTGAATCTCAAATTAATAATTAGGAAAATTGCAGTAACTTTCTGGAGTTAGGTAATAGCTGCTTTCAAATACATCGTAACAATTTAGGACTGGAAACAGGTACTCGGTGTGGCACATATACCCAAGAAAAAACGTTCATACTGGGGAAAATTTTCTTCTGCTGATTCATTTGAAATAAATATACAGGACTTCTTGCATATTTGACTGAGTCCTGCCCAAATTGTTTTCCTGCTTTGGGTTTGTTGGTTATGATGCACTAATGAAAGGTTTGAATTTCAGTGGATATAATGAAGGAAAACATGTTCCTGGCATTGTCTAAAGATCTCTCCGGAATGCATAAGCACGATTTCTGGTAGAAAATGTGTTTCTGAAGTGCAGAATGGTCATTTAAATATTTACCAAATGAATTTGTCTGAGGTGTTCCATTCTGATTCTTTCTTTTTGTCCTTGATATGTTATGGGAGCTTTTTTAACAGAAAATAGTACTTTTCTCAAGAGTCTTTTGTACGTGCATCTTTTCATTCCTCACTAATATCTTAATTTGTTTTGATGTCAGCTGTCTGGGGTGGGGCCAAATTGACAGATGTTCTCGAACTTATAGGCATACCCAAGTTGACAAGCATAACACCCTCAGGAGGAATGCACGTTGAATTTGTGAGCATTGATAAGTGTAAGGTGATTCCTTTAGCCTTCTATTCTTCCTTTCACAGAGTTTATCTTTTCTAAAATTTTACTTGACTCAATTGTTCTTGTAGGAGGAAAATGGAGGTCCTTATAAGGCATCAATTCCGCTAATCCAAGCCACAAATCCTGAAGCTGATGTTTTGTTGGCTTATGAGATGAATGGGGAGGTATTATATGCTTTTGAACGTTAGAAACTAAATTTTTATCAGAAAAAGTTGAATCATGTGTTCCCATGTGGCAAAGTACTGAAAAAAATAAAAGAATAATTTTGTGTTTATCATCATTGAGAATTGAACCATGATGTTAATGCTATTTATGCTTTCTTATCTAACTCCACCACTGCATTGCAACATTCAAAGCCTCTGAATAGAGATCATGGCTATCCGTTGCGTGTTATTGTGCCTGGCGTCATTGGTGCTCGTTCTGTGAAATGGCTTGATTCCATCAATATCATTGCAGAAGAATGCCAGGTTAGGATCATGACTATCAGTTGCATGTGATTATGCATTGCGTTTTGACTCTTTAAGTACGCTCACATCTTCTGTTTTGTGTGCATGATTGAGTGATCTTGGTACTTTACAGGGGTTCTTTATGCAGAAGGACTATAAAATGTTTCCACCTTCAGTTGACTGGGATAATATCAATTGGTCAACCAGAAAGCCTCAAATGGATTTCCCTGTTCAGGTGATTGCCTGATGCTATTACGTTTTTGTCTTGATAATGTCAGAGCTCTGCTTTTAAGAATAACAGGTTAATTCTTTTCTGCCATATGCAAATGAAAGGAATCTCAAGATATAGATAGTCAACATTTGGTCTCCTGATTTTTGTTCCTCAGTTTATTGCTTATATTGGTGAAACATTGTTTTCAAAGGTTAATCTTTTTGAACAATCTTATTTCCAAAATCAAACTTTTGAGAAGTATTGATAAAAGCTAATTGAAATCACTGTACAGCACTTTAAAGGATGAAAGAGTGTAATTCTGATTTCGACCTGGTATCAACTTTAAACATCAGGTTGTTCGATGATTAGATTTCTACTGATCCACTAATTATTTTGCTGCTGACAGTGTGCCATATGTTCTTTGGAGGACATGAATTTCGTAAAGCAAGGAAAGGTTGGCATCCTTTTATGTGACTTTTATGTTTGTGCTTCTGATTACCGTATAAAACATATTTAGGTAAGAAGTATAAGCACACAAACTTGTGATTGAATTTTCAGCTTACAATGGTTCTTGGTCTTTGTGATATGGTAACTGTGAATGGGAAGGGATGCAACTTGACTTGGTGCTGAGCATAATGTCCTGTACATCTTAGATAGATCTGCTAGCTAGATAAAATCACTTTCACAAATTCCTGCTGGATAGGGATATTATTAGATTGAAAATTTGAGACTAATTGACTCATGAAAAAATGTCTTAGATTTAAAGAACATCAACTGGTGTTTGATCCTGACAATTCACTTCTTTTTTGCCAGTCAACCTTGAATTTGGCCAGTATAATGTCCATGAGTTCCAATGCATTTCAGCAGTGCACTTTTCACATTCTCATCTTGCTAATGGTTACCATTTCATGTCAGACTATGCAAGTGACCTGGTGCACTATCTTAACGATCCATTTCTTTTTTGCCTGTCAGTTTGAAAATTGGTTAATATATAATGTCCTTGACATTGAAATGCATTTTGGCAGTTAAATTTTTTTAAAATTGGAACTTGCTAATGGTTATCACTTTTCATGCATATTAGACCTACTAAGTGAGCTTTATTTAATTTGCTATACAACTGATTTAAGTGTCGATTTGTGTCAAAAGATGTTATTTTTGCTATGTTTTTAAAACTTTTAAAGAATGTCTTGGACTTCCGATAATGAGAGATCCCCAAGTATATCATGTGTATTCTAGGTAGACTTTAAGCTGATGTACAAGCTATTAATTTGTCAATAGTTTGCTTTTCTCTGTGCTTGGAATAAATGATCTCTGACTATGTTTTTACTTACAGTAAACTCTAGGTTGACCATGGCAACATTCTGGGTTATGTCACTGTTAAGTTCTTTTATATTCCTTGTCAGATAATTATAAAGGGATATGCAGTATCAGGAGGTGGTCGTGGCATTGAGAGGGTAGATGTATCTATTGATGGCGGCAAAACTTGGGTAGAAGCTTCCCGGTACCAGAAAACTGGTCTTCCATATATTGCTGATGACTTAAATAGTGACAAGTGGGCATGGGTCCTTTTTGAGGCTGAGGCTGAAATCCCACAAAGTGCTGAGATAGTGGCCAAAGCGGTGTGTAGAATATTTCTTCTCATTATTTACTTGCCTTTTGGGTTAGAAAGCAAGAACCTGTATGTTTTTCTATCATTCTTATCTCTAAGCTTAGCACATTAATATTTAACTCTTTCAGGGAAAGTGTGCCATGATTGGAAACAGTTCATTTATCACAAGTATCTTGCTCATATGGCGATGGCCATTATCTGAAGCGCATAATATAATCCTAAGTGAACCCATTTGGTGTTTTTCTATGAGCCGCTAGCTACTTGCAGTCAGCAAAGTCATCAATAGAATTAAGTTTGCATCTTCATCTTCATTGTTATCTGTTAGAGGACGTAGTTGTGCTTGTTTCTGATGGAAGTCAAATAAGTCCTTTTATAAATTGGAATTGGTACCTTATTTAGTAGAGAGTTCAATTAGAATGTGAGAGAATATCAATTGCATGTAAGAATTTCATTGAATTATTAATAATCTGAATCTTACATGTGAACTATATAGATCTTTTGGATTTACCACTGTTTTTTATTTGGGGACCTCAAATATTCTGGTTATGAATTTTGTTATTCTATAATTCCATTATGAGCAGGTAGATACAGCTGCTAACGTGCAACCTGAAAATGTTGAAGTCATTTGGAATTTGAGAGGAATACTTAACACCTCCTGGCATCGAGTTCATGTTCGTGTTGGTCACTCAAAGATGTAGGATAAGCAGAAGAGAGTAAGAAAAATCTGCCACTGGTTGCGAGCTGCAGGGTTTTGAGTTGATCCCTTGGCTTTGATATAAAAGATTATGCTGAATTCTAGAAGCTGATTGCTAGTTTGTCGAAACTGTTTTGACTGTAAAGTAATATGGCATTTGTAGCCTTCGTCTCTAACTTCTCTCCTCTGTTTTCTTGAATTAATAATGATGTTAACATTTGTGCGACTTCCAAAATGAAACTTAAAATATCCAAAATAAAACTTTGCATCTGGTGGTTTATTTGTGTGGCTGTGATGAGCATTAATCAGTTAATGAATACAGTAGGTGCTTGAGGTTCTCGAAAGCATTTGAATACTTCAATGAAATTTACTCGTGATGTAGGCCAATATTACCATTTTTTATGTTTATTAATTCACTCTTGCTTGTGGTGGTTGTTATAGTTACTAAATTTTGCTTGGGGCAAGTATATGGATCACGTATCAGTGGGATCTGGACAATACAGTATCGTGTTGTCTTAAGTCCATCTACATTTCTTTTCTAGTTTAGTGCAGCCGGGTCGCAGCAATAATTTCCTTCTGTGGTAGCTTGTGTGGTGTCTTGCATGATAATATCATTTAATCAACCATATAATGCTGAATGCTGATTTTATAGCATCATGAATGTAGAACGACGTGGGTATAACTGTTGCGCCATAGGAAAAATCACTTTTCCGAATTTTCCCTACCATTGGCCCATGTTTGGTCGGCCTAGTGAAAACATGTTCAATCAATAATTGTAATATACACGGTGAAATGAACGTCCTTTGATGAGGATTCTTCCAGGGGGACGGAATACCCTGCATGATTTGCGGATTTTTATCTGTATGGTGTATGTGTTTGTCATGCATTATTTACTCCATTTGTTCAATTTGCAGGGCCCACGTCTGGACATGACTGCCATCCTTTCTTGTCTTCTCTTCACTTGTCTGTTTGTTTGAATATGATGTGAAATTCTTACTCTTTTTAACTATTGCACAAACATTTTTGGATTGGGGATTTTTGTTTTTTTGGAAGCAAACTTATGTTATTACAATTAGGGAAAGGAGAATGGCATTCGTAAGATTCGAATTCTTCGATTTTTGGGATTGGAGTCATAGAGTTCTACTCGTTCAACTTTCTATTCGTTCTCGAATTGAGGATTTTGGAATTGATTATAGCTTCAGATTTCAAAATTGGTTGGTGTAACCCCAGCCGTTAGATTTACCAGATATGTTGGTGCCATCGTCCTCACCTTAACCAACCCGTTTGTTAGGTGGGGAGACTGATCGGAAAGGAGATACTCTGGTCCGGTTCCAAAGAAGTGAATCAGTGACTGAGAATATACAATGAGGCACCTACCATAAGTGGGCGTAGGACCCCTAGGCCTGGCAATCACGATTCTGACATTGTCTCCTTTTTGGATTTGAGGCCCCAAGAAGTTGGAATGGTTTCTGTCAGATTAATGCCTAGTTTGGGAGGAAAGAAAAGAAAAGGAGAGAAAGGAACATAAAGTACACTTAATCAATTACTTTATTTGGGAGTAAGAAGGGAGAAGAACAAAAGGTCTACTTAGGGATCGTTTGGTTAGCAGGTATTGGA
Source organism: Mitragyna speciosa (assembly GCA_024721245.1). Lineage (NCBI taxonomy): Eukaryota > Viridiplantae > Streptophyta > Magnoliopsida > Gentianales > Rubiaceae > Mitragyna > Mitragyna speciosa. The sequence continues at coordinate 26,345,081 of CM045562.1, read as the reverse complement.
CTCAAATCCCGGGAATCAATCTCAATGTTGATGTTTGGTAATCGAGAATTAAAATGAGGAATCGGAATCAACTCCTTATTTGGTGGGTTTTGGAAAACCCGACCAAATTGGTAGGTTTTGGCCAAAATTTACGAACAATTCCCGCATTCAGACATCCGCATGGATCATCAGGACGTCCAGATGGTCTATCCGGACGTCCGGAACCTCATTCGAATATCGTCTGCATCAATTCTACATGTTTCAGGCATGCGGACGTCTGGGTGACTTGCTGATATGATTCCGATTCTCAGCAAACCAAATAGTAATTATAGTAATGATACACATTTTAGGTATTGAATCAAACACATATATTTGAATCGGGGGTTTTATTCCAAATCCAAGAGTAATGACTTCAATTCCGATTCTGATTCTGGAGTGCGAACCAAATGCCCCTTAAATAATTTCTTTTGTTTTGGAGGAAAAAAATAGGATTTGAGAAAAAAATCTCACATTTTTTGCTTTGAATATTTTCTTCCCAATTTTGAGCGAAAATGGAAGAAAAGGAAAAGATCCTTTCTCTTCTCTCCCTTTTTTTTTTTTCTTAACTTTCCATTTCTCTTCTTTTCTTTTTATCCTAACTCCCAAACTAGGCATAAGTTTTGAATACATTTTATCCTTAAGGAGTTGTAATTTTTTTTTAATTGAGATTTCAAACCAACTAGGAGGTAAGAAACTCTAGTTTTGAGTTGAATCAAGAATCGTATCAATTATTCGGCTAACGTTTCTGCAAGTTAAATTGAATCTTAGGGGCGTTTGCAGTTTTTTTAAGATTGTACAAAATAAAGGTGCGGCAATGTATTATTGCTTTCTTTTTTAGTCATATTTATATATTTGCTTTCATGCAAAAAAATAGGAAACCAAGTCAAACTTCTTGGCAAAAAATATTGTACTTACACATCATATAGAAATGGAAATATATCTCAAAACACCTATTTTAGGATTGCATCGTAAGGAGATTGGGACTCTTATCTCTTGGGATTGCTAGTACTTTCTTAAAATTAGACCAACCTATGGTTCACTTGTGTCGTGCGATTAATTGGAAGTTTTCTTTCCCTTGTGGCGTATCCGCAAGGATGACATGTGTCGTTTGCCTATTGAATAACATCTTGTTGTCTTTGTCAACAAAGAAAACAGGATTTATTCTATCCGGGTTTTGGTTTTCGTTGTCCAGTTTTCCTTTTGCCTCTTTAGGAAGGGTATCCAGAGGACCACCTCTTAAGCAAAGAAGTGGACACCTTGCTTGGCTTTTGTCATATGGCCTACTGATTTCTATGGTGTATGCTTGTCAAAACAGTGAAAACAAAGATGTTGCTTTCCTACTAGACAGACTTTATCACTAATAAAGAGCTAGGACGTGAGGGGATTGCGTCAAGTGAGACAGCGAGGGAGGAGTAGGAACTGGTTTAGATTTTTTACTCGTTTTTTTTTTTTTGGTGGATTTTGTACTTTAGGAAGCCAAACACCACGTGTCAGCAGGGGATCTCTGAAGATATTAGGCCGTTCAGTTCGTCTTTCTTGTTCACCAACTCTAAAAATTCTCCAATAAAAATGACAAAATGGAGGGTATTGTACTAAGTTTTGCTGTTATGGATCAATTTCTGTTGGATTTTTAAAGGGACAGTTGATACGGTTTAGGTGTAAAAATTAAATACATTACCAATGGATCATTTTTTTTTTTTTTTTTGTCTGAAAGTTAACAAGATTTTTGGGTTATTACTCAAAAAAGAAAGAGAAAACATAATTGTTCTTCTACTCGTCCAATCAGAATCTTCAATATCAGTTATGAGCGAGTTAGAAAGGCGAGCATTTCTCCTGCAAAAGGGAGGCTAACAATCATTGATACAACTCTGACTTCCGACGAAAGGAGTGAAAATTGTGAAGCATACTAAGGTACATGAAACTTGACCAACTTAATCGCAAGTTTTTGTGTACAAGTAACATCAACAAGAAGTATATTACGGACAGTTATTATCGCAGATGACAAATATCGAGATTAGACTCACTCAATTGATTCCCCATTTATATCCAAATGGACAGACAGTCCTGTTCGTGTTCTAATCCCCTGGTCCGATATACGTTACTCCATTAAAATATGTCTATCTCTCTCTGACACCTTCCGCAGCAGCATCCATTGACATTTACACATGCGCCCGCAAAATATAAAAAGAATGATACAGTCCCCATCTCCCATCCCATCCCTGTAGGCGTTATACGTGGATCAACCAAATTTCTAATACTAATACTTAAAATATACATATACCGACAGGTGAATGGTGATGGTGCCTCCTCAACCCTCAAATGAAAAGTGTAAGAATTAAGAAATACCACAGTTCACGCTAGTAAAAAATGTCAAAAAAAAATCAGGCGCACAACGTTAAGAAATTGATGATATACAAGATGTATGCTGGTAGCTTTAACCTTATTGCAATTGGCAAAGACAAGGTAGGTTGAAAAATGAAAAATAATCCTTACGGCAATAGAGTGACGACGATAATGCACAGTTTAAGTTTAAGCCAGCTTCCGTTTCCCTTGCTTTGCCTATTTTTATATTTTTTGTACAAAATTATTCTTCACGAGTTACGGCGGACTGCTCGAATTTCATCCCTGCAGGGCAGCCATGGTCCGACATCTTATCCCATCTTCGGAAGCTTGATTTCTTTCTACAAGAATCGGCATCGTCTGCTGGACTGGTACACTGATCTTCTCTCCAAGTCACCTACGCAGACTATTGTGGTAAGGAGATTTGGCGCTACGCCGACAATTGTGACTGCCAACCCACGGAACGTTGAGTATATCCTGAAAACTAAGTTCAGCAATTTTCCCAAAGGCCAGCCCTTCACTCAAATTTTGGGGGATTTTCTCGGAAGTGGAATATTCAACGTGGATGGAGACCTTTGGCAGACCCAGCGAACGTTAGCCAATCATGTGTTCAGCGCCAAGTCGTTTCGAGAATATTTTATGAGCGTTTTGAAGAAAGAGGTACACCACAAGTTATTGCCAATAATGGAGTCACGGACCGAGAAGGAAATGGACTTGCAGGACTTGTTAAGAAGGCTTGGATTTGATGTGGTTTGTAAAGCCACCCTAGGGGTGGATCCTTGTTCTTTAAACTGCCATGCTCATCCGGGTTCTGCAGTTTCGATTTCGTCTCATATCATGAATGCCTTTGACAAGGCTTCCGAGATATCCGCAAAACGTGGGGCTTCACCCGTATTTGTGACTTGGAAGGCAAAGAGGCTCCTCGGTATTGGCTCAGAAAGAGTCCTCAGAGATTCCATTCAGCAGATCCATGCATTTGTATCTAATATTATTCGTGACAGAAGGATCAGGTGGAGCACTGCTACTGGAAATGATGATCTTTTGTCAAAAATGATAGTAGGACGTGGCTCTGGAAGTAATATTAACAATGGAGAAGAAGAGTTGATTAGAGACATGATGATAAGTTTCATTATGGCGGGAAGGGACACCACGTCCGCAGCCATGACTTGGTTCTTCTATCTGCTCTCTGCCAATCCCGATATAGAGCATAAGGTGATGAAGGAGCTAGGATGTGCTGTTGCTGCTGGGAAGGAGGAGGGAAGTGAGGGGTTTGATCGGTTGTCAGACAACGAGTCACTAAAAGAATTGAGATTTTTAAAGGCTTGCATCTGCGAGTCAATGAGGCTCTACCCTCCGGTTGCATGGGACTCGAAGCACGCAATTTCAGACGATTTGTTGCCCGATGGAACTCCCATCCGGGCGGGTGACAGAGTCACTTATTTTCCCTACGGCATGGGAAGAATGGAAAGTTTGTGGGGGGAAGATCGGTTTCAGTTTAGACCGGAGAGATGGGTTCTTGAGAGGAACGGGGAAGGAAGCATTGGGGCCTTGAAAAATGTGTGTCCTTATAAATTTCCAGTGTTTCAAGCAGGTCCCAGAGTGTGTCTTGGAAAGGAGTTGGCTTTCATGCAAATGAAGTACGTTGTAGCTTCAATACTCAGGCAGTTCCAGATCAGGCCTGCTTCTACCAACCCCCCAGTTTTTGTGCCATTTCTCACCGCTCACATGGCTGGTGGTTTTAAAGTGCTCCTTCGCCGGCGGCGCCGGAGAGGATAAGATGTACATAGATGAGTTACTGTTGCTTAATTGAATATCATATATTCGGTCCCTACTGGCTACGACGACGTCCAAACGGTAAATTATAGAGCAATTTATTTATTTTTTCGACAAATGATTCTTATATTAATTTTACTAGCTAGTATAAAGATTATTCTCAGTGAGGTCGTCCCACATGTGTAAGCTCCTATGCTTTTATCATCCTTCTGGCTGTCCCCATCGAACGGAACTGTGAAGCCCCGAGCCCCCGGAGTGAGAGTTTCACGTACTTACAATAATGCACTCATTTGTTCTTTTTTTCCTTTTCAAAAAATGGATAATTTTGAGGTAACTTTTAACCTTTTTTAAAATAATAATTCACCAATTTCTTTTGTGCCATCATTTCCTAAAACTAACGTTCATAATCGGAGGCATAGGGAACAATTCATACTATTTTGAGGTAACTTTCAACTTTTTCTTTAGAAATAATAATTTACAATTTTCTTTTGTGCTATCATTTCCAAAACGAATGTTCATAATTGGAGGCACAGGGAACAACTGGTACTATTTTGCACTGCTCAAAACACTTGTACAAGTGAAGGATAGTCACTTGTGATATTCTGGCTAGATTTCCATATTTCAGATTTATCACAAAGAGACAAAAAATTGTGCATTTTAACTACACAAGTATCCACTTATGATGCACAAATGCATATGGCCTGGAACAATTGTTTTCTTGTCTTCCGTTTGGCATGGCAGCATAACAATTTCAACTAATTAGAGTTCCTGCGGGTAGGGCTGTAAACAAATCGAGCCATTAACGAATAGTTCGTGCTCGATTTGTTAAGGCTTCGATTCGAATTCGAGTTTTACCGAGCTCGAATCGAGCTCGAACAAAATATAGGGTTCGATTGTGTTATCAAATCGAATTCGAACTTGTAAATATTCGGCTCGAATAATTTTTTAATAATTTTTAGTTAATATATATATAATAATATTTTATATAAAATAGTATATATTTTATATAAAATATATATTTTATTAATAAATTAATACAAAAATTAAAAAATTATTTAATATATAATACTATTTTATACAAAACTATATATTTTATATAAAATATATATTTTACTAATAAATTAATGCAAACAAAATTTAAAAATAAAAAAATTCGAGCTTTCGAATCGAACTCGAACCTATCGAATACAAAATCGAATCGAGCTCGAACTTAACATTTAAGCTCGTATCGAACTCGAACTCGAATCCGAATCCAAACTCGAATTTTCGAATCGCGCTCGACAACTTTAAAGTTCGGTTCGATTCGGTTCGTTTACAACCTTACCTGCGGGCGCCGCACCTTAATCATACAAACTACAAAGCTACGTGAATAATGAAAAAAATATTAAATGCATCACGTATATTGTTACGTGATATATCATTATATGGTAATAATAGTCACATGTTGTATTATTTTATGAAGTGTGATTGATTCTAATGAATCACGTGACGCGTGTGATGCACGTAACACTTATTCGCTAATAATGAAAGAATTTGGACGTTTGGACGTGTGATTGTCATCGTACTCCTCTTCGTCACTGTTGCGGGCGGAGGTCGTTGTTGTTGGGGTTTTCCATTATTTTGTTTTAAGCCCGGCAAAAGTTCAGAATTTTAACGGATGAGATTATGCGAGTGCAAAGTCCCCCGTGCAAGTAGTAGAAGAGCAGAAACAAACAGGACGACGATCGATTCCGTACTGTTAAGACTAAGCACATGTGCTTTGAGCGCTGACTGCTTTTGTTTGATAGCATCGGTGCGTCACAGCACATGTGCGTTTTATCTTTATTTAATACTCGTAATAATAGTCCTATTTTATAAGATATGTTATATGTACTCCATCTGTCTCCATCATGGCCAGCTAAGCCCCCGCATCAAAATGTCTACGATTCTTTTTTGTTTTTTGTTTTTGTTACCCCGGTGAATGGAGTGGCAATGAAACCCAATGAGGAGGAGTTTGTCGCTCCTCGATATCCTCCTCCCTTGCCAATTGGCATCATTTGTTTTGCTATTTTCAGCAATTAAATAAACACAAGTAGAACTCAAAATTTGATATTCCTATCAATTTGCACAATTTCAGAATGTGATTTATTACCACATATAATGTATGTGCGTATAATAATTTACTATATTATCTTGCAAGCAGCTGCTTGCTGACTTGAGAATCACTCCCTTTTAAAGACGTGGACAAACGAGACTTTGGTTTAATTGAGAAAATGTCCACTTGTCCAGCGCCACGGTATTTCTTCACACTTCCTAAGCAATTTTACGACTCCTCGGAGGTGCTATTCAATCCAAAACCTGTCATGGCCGAAGTTGGCTTCCCCACTCTAGTGGAAAAATAATTGCATGAGATGAAATCTCAATAACTCTTTCTTCTACTAACTCCAAGACAAAATTATCCTGTCTACTTGTGAATGGGAATATCCTGTCTACTCTAAAGTTGTACTTTAACCTCACAACCGTTCTTAAATTTCTAGAGCAAATTTTCCAGGCACCGCTGAACTATTAGATTCACTGAGTTTTAGTGACTCAATTTTTAAATGCCTAATTTTGACCATTCATTTATTAAAAATGTAGTAAACAAGTCAGATTCAACCGTTAACTTTTCCAGTTCTATTTACGCCCAATTTATGTGACAATATTAAAATAGTAATTTAAAGAATGTAAATAATTCATCTTCCTTGCTGTTCCATATCCAAAATTTTACCCAAAACTCAAAATCAAAAATCAAAACTAAAATCAAATTTATTCGCAAGTTTTCGATCAAGGGAGAGAGATAAGGATGAGTGTGTAAGTCACTTCTTTCACTTTATTACAAGAACAATATTCTGAACAACCACCTATTCCCTCACTATACAACAAAAAGTCACAATCACAAACAACTGATTGTGACTGCAGGAACCGTTTTTCTGCTTTTCAGTCGAGACTGGATTAAATTTAACAATTAAATCGGTTACCTAAACATATAAAACATACTGATCGGTTCGCGTTCCCAAAATTTGGAATAAGCTGCATAACTTATTTTCTTTGAGAGAGCGAACCCCATGGTGCCAGAAACTGAGATTTGATTTAAAATACATGTGAAATCTCATCTCTAACAAAATTATCACTTTATCACCTATTTAATCTATTCCTAGCTTCCAACATGAACTAAAACTTCACGGCAGTAGAATCTTTGGCTTTTTAGTTGCATTAATCACTTGCTTTATAATCAGTTAAAAACAAGTGCCAGTAAATTGCTAAAACGGTCCACAAATCCTAATCGTTGTTCGCTTATCCTACCATCTCATAGTAGGAAGGAAAGATCGACTGTACACCAGCAAATTCCAAAACGAATATGATATGTTTGATCAAACCAGGGAAGCTACATAAACTTGAAGTGCGGCAAAGATGAGTTGCCTCTATTCACATGCCTCCAGGGGCATCTGCGGGTGGCTTCCGATTCAAGTACCGAATAACAGCATCTTCAACCCTGTTAATGACACAATCACAGAGTCAATCTTCAATCCACCAAATGGAATAAAGTGCCTTATAGAAGTCCAATATCATATAAAGAAACAACAAGATCTCATGTTCACTAATTTCACAGAGAAGTGTCAACTCTTATGTGAAAACAGAAGAATGAACATGAATCCAATTCAAGGATACCATGTTTTAGTTGCAATTTTCTAAGAAACTATATTCACCAGATAACGTCTTAGAAGGCAATTGCAGTAACGCAATGGATCCAAGATTTGTTTTCTTTAGGAGAAATGTGTAAAGAGTAACAGTAGTAGCGGGTCTTTTGTCCTATAGCAAGAATGCATGCTTGACACACACTTCATCAGAAACCTATTCCCAGAAAAAACTTGCAGTTTCATGTGATAAGAAATTAACTTATCAAAATGGTAGTGCACAGATTAAAATAGTGCAGCTAAATAATCATCATCATACCAGGGCTGGCTGTAAAATTCAGACCGACATTCCTTCTCAGCACCACGGTTGGCTTCCCCAACAACAAGCTTCAGATCCTTGTTTTGGGAATCAATCAAAGCATTAACAAATTCAACTGGTGACTGACTGAGACCAAGAAAAAATGCTCTTCGTTTTCGGTGCTCATGGATCTTCCTGATGGCAGTACAAATTGCTTCATCACAGGCATCAATCTCTTTGGTTTTTTCAGTGTTAACTAGCAAAGCATTCAATTCCCTCTGTACTGGGAAGGGTAAATCAACTAACACATCATAACATGCAGTTCCCGCAGGGTTATTGCCAGAAAGTTTTATCCAGTGCTCCAAATGTATAGGTTGTGGTGGAGCCAAATGAGAGGATATCCTCTGTGTCACAGAGTTAAATTTTACCTTTCCCTCACCAAATACTTTATGAAGTGGAGGATCACAATTGAAATAAGAAGGATCATCCTGACACTGCAACTTTCTTGCCTTGACATAATGCCAGATAGCAGATATAATTCTTGCACGAGTATCAACCTCAATCCCAAGAACTTCCGTCAAAGCAGCTGAAAGTTTGAATTTCTCAGGCATGTAATTCATTACCAACCGTATATTCACAGTAAATTCTTGATCCCCTTTCCTTTTCACCTCAAATCCCTCATGAGGCCCTGAGGATCGAGCATTATCCCACACGATAATATGGTTGTCGGGATACAATCTCTGGTCCAAAGATATGGTGACTCTCTTGAAGAAAGAAGATAACTTGGGATACATGGAACTTGTTTTCTGAAACATGGCAGCCTGCTCTGGGTCCATCCCCTCCTCCAGAATTCTCCCAATTATTTTTAGTGTCCACGTAGGTGGTTCTGCATTCAACTTCTTAGGAATTGTATGGATCTGATTTGCAAAAGTGTTAAATACATAAATGCGGAGGGTTTTCTGAACACAAGGGGGATTCTTAACAGCCTCTTGGATATCAATTTTCTTTCTGGACAACGCAGCATCAACCCGAGACTCAAACTCAAGGAGCTGAGTGTAAAGAGAAGATTCGGGCAAAATTGCTGCTATTCTTTCATGCAATTCCTTCTCAGGAAGCTTCTGTTTCTTCCTCCGAGCAGCAGCAGAAAGCTCCATAATTCGCATAGAAGAAGCTGTGTTGGTTGTGAACAAGCCCGGTGGCCGCACAGGTGGTTTCTGCGGTAACTTTTTTGCGATGGGATTACCAGTTCCCGAAATGGAAAGTGAGGATGAGCCCAAATTTGCAATCCCACTGACATGAGCTTGGTTAAGAGATATTCCCTGAGCCTGTAAATGGGCTTGGAACTGAGCATGTGCTGCTTGCGCTTGAGCTTGGGCATGTGCCTGAGCTTTTGAAGCTTCAGCAATGGCTTGGGCATGAGCTGCAGAAAGCTGGGACAAATTAAGTTGCCCAGGAAAGGCAGTACCCACCTGTTGCTGAGCCTGGGATTGCGACTGAAGATGAGCAGCCATGGTTGCAGCCATAGAATTGCCAAAGGGGGACGGAACCCCAACATTTTTAGGAGCATTACTGTTGTTTATAGACATAACTATTGCTAAACCTAAAAAATCCACCTACAACGCAATATACCAACCCAATAAAACTGCAAATTCAATAGGCACCCAAAAAAATAAAGAAGAGAGAGAAAAAAGCTAGTAGGAAGAAAATGATGAAAGAAAAGTAAAAACCTAAAAAAGCAGTCACAAAGCATGAAGCCTTGAGTAAATTTAGTAACTAAATCAAAATAAACAATTGAAGAAACACTAAGTAGTTGTTGAGAGCCAAAAGGGAAAAAGAAAAAAAGGTGACAACATAGGAAGAAGCTGGATAAAAAATCTAAATCGAAAAGCTGAAACCTAAAACCCTAACTTGAACATAGGAAGAAGCTGAATAAAAAATCTAAATCCAAAAGCTGAAACCTAAAACCCTAAGTTGTTGTGCAAGAAGACGAATTTAGGAAAATAGCCGCAGAAAGAACACGATTGCATAAGCAAAGCAGTAATTGTACAGATAAACAGAAGATAATTGGGACATGAAAGCAATATAGATAATGAGTGGAGGGACAACGACTAATGCCAAGTGCTTACCAAAAAAAAAAAAAACGTCTGAAACTGAAAGCGCCCAAAACAATTTTATGGTAGCTTGTTCATGGTAGCGACTTCCCTTTCGACAGAGAGGTACGGCCACTAAGCGACCGGAGTCCTCGCTTCTTCTCTATTATCTCCATCAGTCCTCAGTCTTCCCCCTCTCGCTCCGGTCCGGTGCCTCTTTCATGTTTCTTTTCTTGAAACATTTAAAAAGCTTGTGATCGCCTTCTGAAGGCGTCAACTCGTTACTATAGACCGGCCCGAGTTTTCATCTTTCTTTGGGCTTGATTGGGCTGAACAAGTGAAAGGTCCCTAATCCGACTCTTAAAACTTTCCCTCTCTCCTTTTTTATCTTTTTCTTCTCATATGTGTGCGTATATATATATTTACATGTAATATCAAATCATTGGGAGGACATTGAAGACAAAAGATCACACATTTGTTTGCCCGTGGTTCCTCTATATATAAAAATTTTAATATTAAAGAAAAGGTAAACTTATACATTTAGAAAAACATGAGGAAAAGATTGAATTCCACTATTAATCTTTTTGGAAAGATAGAAGAATAATCTTCAAGGTGATAGATCCATGAAAGAGATTTCTATAGCGGGAGAAAAATCAATTATTTTGTTGGTTTAATTGTGAAAAATACACGAACTTAAAAGTCAAAAATTTTTTTTTTTTGGGTCGTATTGTGAAAATGCATGAACCTGTCTATCAGCTACTATTAGAAAAGGAAAAACTACTTAATGTTCAGGGAATTTATATAACTTCTATTCTTTCAACTCAAAAATTAAAGTTTTATAACAAAACTGAGAAGTCTAGAAGCACCGATTGGACAACTGAAAATCGTGACTATGAAATTGGATTTCGATGCTAAAGGCGGAAGAGTTAATAATTGGAGAAGAGTCGCAATGCAATAACCATTTTACGAAATAAAATATCAGATCACATCAAATTTTAGGAAAACAAGCGAACAAGTACCATTAAATGATTCAAAAAAAAAATGTACCATTAACGTGAGGTGGACAACCAAATCACATTAACGCCTCTACTTTTTGACGTGGACAACCATTTAGGAACAAATCAAGCGAACAAGTAACACATGTGGACAAGCACCGAGCCGGGGGAGCAGCTAAATAAATAGCTCCCCTTGTTGCAGGTAAGGGGTTCAAACCCACACCAGCAGCAGCATAGTATTGTTTAAAAAATTTAGAATTGACACCATAATGTTCTTCTAGTTTAATAATAATTCAGTTTTCATTAGTCCTCAGATCCAATTAAACCATCTCCTAAAATAGGTTAGGAGTAAATTAGCATGTTGAATACTTGACAAAAAAAAAACAAAGTTAACATATGTGGATAATTTGGAATATTTTTTGATCTTAACTACTATAACAGTATTTGCAAACAGAACCCTTAGCAGTGATTCCATGAACAACGTTGGCCAGACACTTCCAATAATCAAGTTTTATCCTTCAATTGCCCAGCCAATGCGTTCATTCTCCCCTATCCTACTGCAAATATACAGCGTTTAATCAAATGGAATAAAGGATATCACGAAGTGATTTACCTATGCAGAGTAATTTTATTATCGACAAGTACAACCTATCGAACTATATCACTGCAACAATTCAGCCTCCAGTTAAACATTCGTAAGCAAGCGAATCAGAAATGCCTTGTTGTTGTAGTTAGGACTTTACAAGCACAGGCAAGCAGCAGGCCCATCTCCATGTAGCTTAAGAGGGGCAAGTAAAACTAAACGTGCTTCAGCCAGGTCTCTGAGCTTTTGCACAGAGTTTTTATTTAATAATAACAAAAACCACGCAGAGGCCGTTCAGTTGCTTTGCCTCATGCTACCATAACGGAACAGTTTAAGATGAAGTGGCTCAACCTGTTTCTACCACTATCAAGAGGTTTCCATGGCTGTTCACTCGCATTTGGATCCGGGCTGCAGGTGTATATGGACATGCAGTTACCAGCAGAATAATCCGAGGATGCTCCTATTACAAGCAGCTCATTTCCTAAGGACTTAAATGCAACACCCCAGCCTCTGTTGAAATCGGCTCTTACCGGGACTGGCCCCAAATGTTTCCAGGTGTTGGTATTCTTCAAATACACCTTCAGCTGGTTGGAAGAAGCTTCAAGTGAGTATAGCTCGTTATTTGCAACAGCAATGAGAGGTGGAGAGTGGCATGTTAGGACCGGATCATCTTTAAACATGTCTGGTATCAATTCCCATCTGTTCTTAGTCTCATCAAAATATTCCCCACAGGTAAGTTCACCATCATCGTTTCTCCCTCCAATCACATAGAATCTATTGTCCATGAAGCACCCTGAGCATAGCTTCCTTCTCCTTTTCATCCTTGGAAGAGGGTCCCAGGATCCACTTTCCAGATTATATTTTTCAGCTGTGTCATAAACTTCACTATTTGCACTAGCACCAATCCCGCCAGCCACAAAAGCAGAGGTACCACAAGTTGTGGATGCAAACAAGCATCTTGGACTAATCATGGAAGGACCTTTGAACCATTGGTTCATGGCCAATTCATACCTCCAAATAACAATTCCATCAATCTCCCTGCCCGAGACAAGGAGATGAGTACCTGCACAAAGCGACTCCTTATCTCCAGAATGAAAACATAGATCTGACGGCACAATTGGAAGTTTCCTTCGAGACTTAAAGTCCCGGTCAAATGCCCACCAACTAGTCTCCCCACTTGCCAACATGAAAACAGAAGGTTCTTTAAACCCAATTTCATGCCTAATCTTGAATATCTCTCCACTCCTCAAAAGACCTAGGCATCTCTTGTTCACAAAGCATAACTTCCAATACTCAGACCTAGGAAACCTAGCCAAAATCAGACTCTCAACTTCACAGTCCAATGAGGGAAGGTAAGAATAATCTGCATCCTGAGGTTCTTCACCCAATGAGACACTGGCATCATTGCTTCTGGAAGGTCTTGGGTGTGTGTTATGATCAAAATCATCTCCAGTCTCACAAACTCTAGGCTTTTTTGGTGATGAAGAGCTAGGGGAATTGATCCAATTACTACTGCCAGAACACAGAGCAACCTCATCTTTCTCAATCAGGCAGTAACAATATTCATCCAAACCATCATTTTCTACTTCAGTTTCTCTTTTCTTTTCTTCAGACATATTCCCAGAACCTCAATTCTCTGTATTTCCATCAAAATAATCAAAAGAAAGAGGAAATAGTCATCAGGTGACCGCATATTATGAAACTACTAACAAAGAAAAAATGAAAATGCAACTGTAATCCAACAAAAAATACTCATATAGTGCACTAATCATAAGTCTGGTAAGAACACTTCCTTCCCATCTTTCCAGATTCAAATGGAAAATGATAAATAGTAGATGGAACAAATGCGCCATATTCAAATCCACGGGGTGAATAATGAAATGCAAACACGTGAATGGATTTGATGCAGGTAATAAAATTCGCAATAAAACAAAGGAGAACGCCTAAGATTTACAAATGGACAGAATCATAAACAGAAAACCACTTGGGTACACGGCGCAAGATGTTCAAAGTTAGAGTACTCTGACAAGTGAGTCCCCCCACCACCAACCCAAAAAACAAAAACCCAAAACAAAAAAAGCAAAACAAAAAACTAAAAAAAAAAGGAAGAAAAAAATACACTTACAATCAGTTCGGCAGTATAATTGTTTCTTTCCACATACTAATATAGCTAAGTATAATTGATACCCAAAAGTAAGAAAAAAGAAAAAGATAATGAAATAGTAGTAGATTAATATAGATGAAAAGGCTTAGGGATTTTACACTAATGAAGATACATCCCAAGAACAACCAAAAGGAAAGAGATAGGGATGGAGATTACACAGAAAACAGAAAGCATACCATACGAGTCAGAAAAGGACCGACGGTTTCACAGAAAGCATTATTGATGCTGAAAATAAATAGGGTCTCCAGTCTTGCTACGATTCTGCGGGGATTTAGGTAAAAGATAAGGTTTTTACATGGAAAATAGTAGTACTAGAATAAAAATTACGTACTAAACCATTAAGGTTGGCAAGAATAACATGGCAGAGAATAACAAAGAGAAAGTGAGTGAGTGAGTGAGTGAGTGAGTGAGTGATGAGGGCTCAAAGGAGTGATGTGAAAAAAGGAAGGTGAGGCCATTAAGGCACACGGAACTAATATACTACTGCAGTAATAGAATAGAACGTGGAAGGGACTCAGGAAGTAAGGGGTGGTGGGGTTGGTTCTTCCTAAGTCGGATTCGGACCCTTCCATTTGCTGAGGAATTTAAAAACCCACAAATGACGGTGATGATGTTCAGCCCAACAGCAATAACAACAACTACAACAACATTAGCATCGTCGATTTCAGAAAAGCAACAAAGAAAGAGCATAAGAAAGAGAGAGATGAAACTCCAAAACTACTCTACTAGTAGTATTGTAATATTAGTCTGTTGTACTAATGCTTGACTTCGCTGTCTCTACGCTCTTTCTCCTTCTGCATGGATTATAATAATATATTCGGCTTTTGTTTTGTTTTGTCTTGAGACCTTGAGAGGCCGGTGGGCGGTGGGACTTATCATCTTTCTTCCACCTTTTTTAATTTTTTTTAATTTTGGAATTATCCTTGTATGAGAATATTTTTGAATGATAATTAAGTTCTTAAAATAGTTCATCTTCTTTTGTTGAAGTTATAGAACAATTTCTAATAAAAATTTTTGAAGTGAATTTCGTTAGGATGATCTCGTTGAATTTAATTTTGTAAACTAATTTTTTGAAAAAATGTTCTTAAATGGTTAAACACTTTGTACCTTTTTAAAACACATATTCTCCGTCCAAATTCTTGTGAAAATAATCGACACCTACATGTAGTCCATACTTGATAAATGTAATTAAATTATATAATCAAAGAAAGGAAAAAGAATAACAGTAAAAAAAATAGTACTAAAAATTTTACCAATATACACACGCATACACATACATATATACACATATACGTATGCGTTCATGTAATGCTGATTTTGACAACATTTCCTTCTCTCTCATGTTTAAAGTTTTATTTTTTTATTTTTACATATTCTTATATATGTTTCTGTGTGCATGTATTCAAGTAAACATTTGTATTTCCTTTTATGCCCACGCTTGATCCAAGGTCTTCTGAAAATCGTGAGGTTAATGTTATCTAAGTTTTAATAATCAACAAACAAATGATGAAACATACTAACTGATCATTAAGTTGGTCCTGCAAGTGCAATTAAGTTAGGTTGTTTAAGGAATCAAAGGGGATGGAAGAATTTGCAAAAATATCAATATGCGGATGCATTAGAAGAATATGTAGCAATCGGGTGATTCCAGGAACCGTACGGATTCAGTGCAGATGGCGTGCTGACGAGCATGTGAATGTTGCCTGAATTGAAATAGTCAGAGAGATTGTGAACACGGATGCGGATGTCCAATTCATCATATGAACATCTAGACTATGGATTTTTTTAAGTAATGGGTAGTTCAGACAGAATTTTCAATATGACTGTTGGAATTCAAGTCTAACTGTTTTCTCACCCTTTTATAAATGCCAAATAGTGTAGAATAGTTAAGAACATTTGCCTATATTAGTTACAAGCTATTTTGAGTGATTTTCATAGCTAGTGTGAGTGAAATTCAATTGTGGCTTTGTAAGGATTAAATTGAGTGAATTATAAAATTCTTAGCTCAACTAAAAAGTATTAGTTGTGAGCAAGAATGATCCCTCAATTGAACTATTAATTTTGCTATAACAAATTGAAGAAGCACTACGTGCATTCAAACTATAAGTTAAAGAGTTTGGGATTGAACATAAGTGTCGAGTTTGACAGTAAACCACCATAAATCATTTGTGTTCTCTTTCACTCATCTCTTTGCTTTTATTGTTTACCATTACTTTATTTGTGTTATCTACTCGATTTATTTACTCTATTATTTAGTTGCAAGTTATTTGCTTTACTCGGCATATCTATGGGTGAAGTTTTTGACATACTGACCCTAGTTTTTAGACAGCCTAAAATTCTCCCCTCCTAGGTTGCTTTTGAGACACATAATTCCAACTTTCTATTATTTTCTCATTTTGAGCTTTGAATGATTGGAATTGAAAAGAAAAGATAGGATCTCAATTCTTATTACCTCATCCGCTTGGAGAATATTACAGATATATAACCACATATGGACTAGTATATTTCATTCATGGACTCTTCCGTTGCCAACACTATAGCTAGTAAAGGACCATGATTGTATTAAACAAATCATCTCTTATTAGTTGTTAATAAAGGAAAAATATGTAAAGAATCACATCATCATCCTAATTCGCAGTCTTGTTAACTAAATGGCGACCAAACGCCACGCCGCAACCCTAGAAAGTGGAAAGTCTACAGGATTAGGGGTGAGGTACCTAGGCGGCAGCCTCCAATGTTTTTCACTGATTAGTTTTTATTGTTGATAAGGGTAACGTGGTGTGAGTCCACTGGTTAGGTTAGGATGATCTGGCCTTTCTTTCGTCTCCTTTCCACTTTTTAAATTAAACATTTAGAAATCCAAAGTTTTGCTGTCATTATCGTGTAGGCATAGCATTTCCGCGAGAAGTGTGTCACCAAAAATTAATCACCAAAACATAAATAATTGGTTAAAGTATGCCCAGGAACTAGTGGGAATGGCAAATACTTGGGCAGTTTTAAACCCACAGAATTGGAGTTTGAAAGGTCATTGATTCTAGAGTACTAGTTTAAAAAGCCTTAACCTCCTGTCCATAATACGAAAAGATATACTAGTGGTGATACTTAAAAATGCGTTGCCCACCAAGTCTTCACTTGATTGGCCGATGACATCGATCTTTAAGGATTGGAGTTGGAACCAAGAAAAGGGCAGCAGTGTCCAATCCATTAACGGTTGGCGACAACTTCGTCGTTTGTGCATGTAAACATGCAAGTATCAAATGCATACATACGTTTGTAGTTGGGGTTGTAGAAAAGTGTACCGAGGACATTGTTTTTATGGAGCCCACCAAATTGGCTGGAGTACAATAGGCCCAATATCTTTACCGAACCTTGTCCTTGTCTGAGGCCCATAAAAGAGGGTCTTGCAATTCGGGCTTCAAAGATCCAAAAGGCAAAAATAAAAAAAATGAAATGTAATGGTGCATCAAGCACGGGCCATTGGGGGCGCGGTCCCTTCAGTTCCTGGTTGATATCCATTGGCCCGTCTTTTCTTGGACGCCAACATCATCCATTTATCGGTTATTGTTTCTTTTTAAATCTGACAAAAAGGACTAAATCCCATCCTATTATTATCCGACGACCAGAAAACAAAGAAAGAAAGAAAAAAAGAGAGGCTAAAGCCATCCAAAATGGCCGCTGCTGCTTCTTCCTCATCCATAGCCATAGCCAATCTTGTCTCTTTCTTCACTCCATCTAAACCTCCTCCGGTCAAAACGCCACCGTCCCAGCTCTCCGTCACAAATCAGCAATATCCGTTATCATCACTATCCTCTGCTTCGTCTTCGTCCGAAAATGAGCTGATGTCGGTGGTTTGCCCGTCTCTTGCTTATGCCAACACGCTTTTCTTCAAATCGGCTTACAATGTTCAGGTGATTGTTGATGAGAACGAGCCGGAAGAGAAGCTTCTGAATCGGTTTCGGAGGGAGGTGATGAGGGCCGGTGTCATTCAAGAATGCAGGCGCAGAAGGTTCTTCGAGAACAAGCAGGACGAGAAAAAGCGCAAGTCTCGCGAGGCCGCTAAGCGCAACCGTCGAAGGTACCCACTGTCCCTTCAAGATTTCTTGTTTTTTCTTTTCTTTTTATTTTTTTAAAAAATTTTCTCCTTTCGTTCTCTTTTTTGAGATTTCTACTCCTTTTCCTCCAAAACTTACAGAGCTGCTATCCTTTTTCTTTCAATTTGTGAATTACAGTAGTATATTGTTGCTGGGATGTTATGTTTTTTGAAATTGACTATTGCAGCTACTCTAACAAATAAGTTGCAGTTAATTTTTGGGATAATTCCTTACAAAAAAAAAAAAAAAAAATTGTAGGCGAATTTTTGGTGCAATTACTGAAACAAAAAAAATAAGGCAAGGAGTAGAGGAAATACGGAATACTCAGAATTGACGATATTCAATAGCTAGACTGGTCATCATCTTGATTGTTAGTTGTTCAAATGGGATTTTTTTCAATTTCAGCTGCAACGCGTGGACTCCAAATGCACCTTATCATTGTATTTTGCTCTAAGACTTGAATTCTTTTTTTGTGTTTTTTGCCCTTTGGAATTATGAAGGTTTATGATGCTAGAATATATCTCTTAGTTTCTTGGTATCACAAGTATGGTGTATGATACTTGGTTTTTGGAAGGCCATTTTCGGTGTGTGGTTTCAGATGTTTCAATTTCTCTGTGAAGAATACTTCTCTGTGCCTCACAGTGTCTTAATTGCATTTTTATGTAGTAAATTGTTTGTTGAAAATTCTGAGCTAGTTCATTTCCATTTCATGAGCAAGAAAGTAAGAGTTGCATAGTTTACAAGAGTGTGCTGATTTAATTTATTTTAACAGGTTCCCCAAGATGCATTAGAAAGCTTTTTGCATAATGTCTTACTTCTCGCTTTCTGTTTATTGTAACCTAAAAAAATAAAGGAAAAATCTGCCTTTGATTTTATATTGTGGTTAGTAACCTTTAATATTTTTAGGCATCTTAAGATTCTCGTGCAAGTTATTTGCACACTAGTTCCTTGGACACTCTTGATGCAGTTCCATATTTTAAAAAAATTGTATCCTACACTCAATGTAAATAAATTTTAAGAAAATCCAATTAGGGTTAAATTAAATTCTCTATCTTTGTATCAGCTTTCACTGTCAGATGAATCCAAACGATGGGTTCATTTTCAAGCATAAAGTCAATGTCTTCAAATTATTCCTAAGAAAAACTGTTGCTTGCTACATATTAGAGGCTGCAAGTGTAGTTGAAATCTAGTTAATTGACATGCTAATTATAGAATTTTTGACTGCAGCATACAACAGCTCGTTACTTTTTTAAGAAAAAATCGATACGCTGTCGTTAAACTGAGAGATTGCTAATCGGTTTAACCTAAGAATAGGGGTATCAGACTCTTCTTTGACCCTATATTGTATACTTGAAATCAAGACTTGACGGAATATGAAAAATTCAAAAAGTTGATGAGATGGCTAATACAATTAAAAAGATCAACGAAATAACAAGAGGACAAAATAAATTTGCTAATCATTCTTCATGATGTGATGGCTTTTGCTAATAATCCTTATGAAATAACAGACGCCCCCAGTCAAGAAGCAATTTTCAGGACAAGCAGGAGGATTCTAAGAACAAGAAGGAAGTTGAAGATGAAGATAACTGGGAGCTTCCTGATGGGGACATTCCCTATTGATTGATGTTGAGAATAGTGGGCCTTTCCTCATTTTTGTTTTCTGCTTCTTCATTTCTCTTCTGTACAATGAAGAGAATCACCTTTTATTTGACATTTGCTTTATGCACCTTCTGCTGTTTAGTGATTAATATGCACTTGTGAAAAATCAATAGAGCTACATGTGTTGAATGTAAAACTGGGTACAGCAATGGTGATTTCTGAATGCGATAGATTTATTGTTCCTGTTTTCCTTGGAGTTGGTGGAGGTTTTATCTGCGGGACAAGGCACTAGAAAAGTGGATAGACAAGATGTTCGCTGTTCAAATGGTGGTATTTAAGGTTGAGTTTTGATTTCACTTCTGATTACATATGTGCAAGGCTTAATATGAAAATAGTTCTGTGTAAAATTCATGTTTAAGGTGCATAGTGTGACATGCAAATTTTGTATCAAGTTGATACACTCGAAGAGAATGATGAGGATTGTGGATGTCAACTAGAAACAAGTCTTATAAAGGGTAAAAGGATGTTATATACTGTATATCATTCATCTATCCTCTTGGCATGCATGCAAGCTTTAACACGTGCACTGTCATGGCTTAATAATCTAGCCCATAGTCTCCCATCAGAAGCGCTCGTAATTGTACAAATTCTTCCTTTGACTGGACAGAGTTAGTAGTAATTCGAAGATGGCAAGGGCCTCGTAGCATATGCTTGAGACAATCAGTTGATCAGAGACATTTCTGGAACCGGCCCTACATTAAGTCCTGATTCGATAAGGAGCGAGAAGACAACTTGGCCCGATGAAGATGCAAACACATCACTCGCTAATCCTAATGAATCGGATAAATAAATTTATATTCTCTGGATTGGATAAGACTTGACCAACAGCTAATTACAGTTTTGGAGGATTCTTTCTCCCTCTCTCTCTCTTTCTCTCTCTCTCGGTCAAGGCCTAAGGGCGTTTCCCCCAAAAGCACTCCTTACGTTACATGCTCGTATACAAGTTTTTCTCGATTCCTAGTACAAGCCAACAAGCAATACTACGTATCAATGGAATTGACACCTCATCATTCTCGGTCATGGCATCAGTAACTATCTGCACCAATGAATTCAATTGCTCTCCTAATTACCAGGAAAAGCAATTGGTTACAATTTCAATGTATACTTTCTTTGGAATGTCCAATCAGTAAATTTCAAGTTTAGTCAAAATTTACTGTATCTTTTGTCAAGTATCATTCTTTAACTACTAATTTTTCCAATCATATTGTCTGGCAAACATTGTTTGAAACTGCCCATTAGCTCCATTGCTCTCACGTCTCCATCTTCATAATCAGATCCTGGTATACTCCTATCAGCGTGTAATCTGTTGGATAACTGCAACACAACATCCATTTGGACCCACCCGACCGACTGCGAATTTCTTATTCCCATTCCTAGAGGTAGACTGGTACTGGTCGTTGTTGGCTCTTGTTGGTGAATGAATTTCAGAAGATGGATGGATGATTACACGGTCGCCATCAAGATCGTCTAGTTTGACACTTTATCGAAATTTTAAAATCAAGAGAGTTATTCAAATGCCAATATATATGAAGTATCATTTGTGCTCAAAAAACATTTAAAAAAAAAAAAAAAAAGAAAGAAAGGAAAAGAAGAATGTCCTTCAAGATGATACACGTACGTAACGAGTTCATGCTTTGATATGCGAGGATGGGAGCAAGCTGGTCCAATCGAATGTTTGCACCTACTTTACCATATTGCATCTGAAGTTGTAGGCACCACCTCCTTGCCAAAGCAAATTATCACCGTTTTGCTAACATGACAATCTTTCTTTTTCTTGGCAGAGAATATAATGAAACTATCAATATAAAATGCGATACACCGGTGTAAAATTTTTCAATACCATGATGAAGACTGAAACATCCCGAGGGGTGAAATCAAATTAAAAATTTCTGCCTGCTTGTTTTCCTTCATGATTGCATGTGATTGCCATTAACAAATTATTTTACCTACTGCTGCTGAAAAAGTAATGATAATTTGTTCCCATAAAAATAGCTCAAATAGAAACGAAAGACGTATACGTGCAGGTAGACGTAAAAAATTTCCATACAACCAGACCGGGCAAGGGAAAACAATGATGAAGACAGGTAGCAGACACAGCAGTGGGGTAAGAATACAAAAGAAGGCTTGAAGTCCGTTCTCATTAATTTGATCATTATGATCCACCCTGATTTTACATTAAATTCAACGAGTTATGGTTGTTTTCGTAGATATGAATTGCTCAATCATTGAACAAGTGACAGCCGCATACATAGAAATAAATTATTATTATTATACTTTACAATGTAATCTTCCATTTCCCACGTAGGTGTGGATAAGATGGCCATTGAGGCGTCTCAAAGGTCATTTTATTTGCACCGTCCGATCAACATCAAATTCAAAGGTCATTTTTCAACTTCTTCTTTTATTATTATACTTTTCCCCTTCATTATCTTTGTATTTTATCCTTTTATTGCTGACAAAAAACAAAATTGACAATCCAAGTGGAACGCGGCGTACACATGTTACATGCGTGATGTGTTGTCGAAAATAATGTGTTGAGAATCGTTTTATCTGTCAATGTTAGTGCTTTATAATGAGTTTGGGCAATGTGTAGCTGATTATTTCACTAACTGCTACCAGATCTTGCATCAATTTGCCAGCTTTCGTGGGAGATCCAAACTTAAAGAAAATGAAGTTCTTTTTTTTTTTTGTGGAGATAATTAATACTAATACAAACTCAAGCATCAGGTTGTAAGAAATATAATTACTATCGTTCTCAAAAATTATATGAGCAATTCAGGAATTTCAAGCTTGTCAATGCAACAACAAAATGAGTCGCAACGGAATCCCGATGTAATTATAACTAGATCGTTTATCCGGGCGAATGGGATTCCATCGCATCATTGTTGCAATAATTCCATTCGAACAACAACCGATCCTCTATTTACCATAACGCTCGTCATCATTTAAGGTGTTCACATCGAAGCTTTCACTAGAAACTCTCCACTCTTTTCCTTTGTTCTTATGTTAATTTTAAGCTTCACCGAGCTTTTTTACCATATAACAGTTTTGCATTTTGTTCCTTTCATTGCTTCCAAGTCCAAAATAACTTCCAACGGACCATTTCTCAATGTTTCTTTGTCTTATTTTCATAATGTATATTTTTCTAAAAATAAAAACTCCAAAAGTTGGGGGCTTCGTGTTAGTTCTAGCATTACTACTATCCTTTTGATGTATATACTAAGAGAATCGTGGATGTACCTCAGCGCATGATTCATCAGCTTCCCCGTTCCTTTAAATTCCAAATTCAAAGAAACGCCTCTCTCCTCATTGCATTTTGCAACTGCAACTAACTACTGCCAGACAGGAGACTTTAACCTGCTTCTCCCAGCAAGCATCCACTATTACCGCAGTCCTCATGGATGACTCCAACCAATTTGCTGCAGGAGCTGCAACCAATTATGTGCAAGGACAACCACAAAACCAGGAAAGAGATCCAGAGAGCAACTCACTTCATCAACCTCTCCTCCTCAAGAGAAACAGAACACTTTCCTCCAATCCACTAGCCATGGTTGGAGCCAAAGTTTCTTACATAGAGAGCCTAGATTACGAGTAAGAACACACAACAGAGAACATCTATCGCCTTCTCTTTTAAGCACCCTACCAGTCAATTTGCCTCCCGCACTTTATATCATTCTCCACAACATTTATGAAGAAATTGTACTCGTATGCAGGATCAACGAAAATGATCTCTTCAAGCATGACTGGAGAAGCAGATCCCAAGTACAAGTATTGCAGTATATCTTCTTGAAATGGATGTTGGCATTCCTAGTTGGTCTTCTAACAGGAATCATAGCCACCCTCATTAATCTAGCAGTTGAAAACATTGCAGGCTATAAACTTCTTGCAGTGGTTAAGTACATCGATAATAAAAGGTTTGTAACACATCCTATACTTAACCACTGTTAAAGCATTTTTAGTTCACACCAAAATTCCAGATTTATAAATGCTAGAAAGTTAAAGATGCCACTCAGCACTATTTGGCTGGATGCAGGTACCTAACGGGTTTCTTATACTTCGCTGGGGCAAATTTTTTTCTCACACTTGTAGCTGCTGTTCTCTGCGTGTTTTTTGCACCTACTGCAGCTGGACCCGGAATACCTGAAATCAAGGCTTATCTCAATGGGGTTGACACTCCAAACATGTTTGGTGCCACAACATTGATTGTCAAGGTGTTTTGGCCGTTCTACTCACGAAATACATTACTTACAATTTGCATAAGAAGCAAATTTTATGAATTAATACCAGGAACCATTTGCCCAAGTGAATAATAATTTAAATTTTATTTTTTAACGCAGCAAAGATAAGTGTACCTCTTAGTTCTGAGAGTAAATCAATGCACTTTAACACTATTCCTTTTCCTGTTAACTCTATGAATTAATACCAGGAACCATTTGCCCAAGTGAATAATAATTTAAATTTTATTTTTTAATGCACCAAAGATGTGTACCTGTTAGCTCTGAGAGTAAATCAATGCACTTTAACACCATTCCTTTTCCTGTTAACTCCACATAGAGGTCACACATATTCTTGATTTCGAGCACAAACCACAGCCATCATTCATTCTTGTTTTTCACCTTTTGCAATCCCCTAAAGTTTTTAAACTGACAACCAATTGATCAATGAGAGAATTGTTTCTGATGGCATCCAATGATCAAGAGAACATCATTACAACACAAACACAGAAGAAGAAGTCAAAAACCAAGGACAAAATTTATTCTTAAGCCTGACGTAACATTCAATTATGTTAAAAATTCTAATGCACGTATCAGTCAAATGTTCTTCTACTTCACTAAATTGCAGATCATTGGAAGCATAGGAGCTGTTTCTGCAGGCTTAGATCTGGGTAAAGAAGGTCCCTTGGTGCACATTGGAAGCTGCATTGCTTCCTTGCTAGGACAAGGCGGGCCAGAAAATTACCGTATAAAATGGCGCTGGCTTCGTTACTTTAACAATGATAGAGACAGGCGAGATCTCATCACATGTGGTGCCTCTTCAGGGGTTTGTGCTGCTTTCCGAGCACCTGTTGGCGGTGTACTCTTTGCTCTCGAGGAGGTGGCAACATGGTGGAGGAGTGCCCTTCTGTGGAGAACTTTCTTCAGCACAGCCATTGTAGTGGTGGTGCTCAGAGCATTCATGGAATACTGCAAATTTGGAAACTGTGGACTTTTCGGAAAAGGAGGTCTGATCATGTTTGATGTGAGTGGTGTTTCTGTGAGGTATCACATCGTGGACATCATCCCTGTCGCTGTCATTGGCATAATTGGTGGAATTCTGGGAAGCCTGTATAACTATCTTCTCCACAAGGTCCTCAGACTTTACAGTCTCATTAACGAGTATGTACTCTTTCTTGAAATACATAATTCTGCTCTGCAATTTTTCTTCAAACCATCAGTTTCTTCCTTACGCATATGATCAGACAGCACAAAAGCTTGGGTTAATGTGCTTTAATAATAAGCAAAGCTCACAAATCAAAAATCTATAGATGAATCAAACCCTGATAACCCCGTACAAAATCAGTCACGGAGTCAAACCTGTTCAGATGAAAGTTTTGAACCATAAACCAAAACAGACAAATTTCTAAATTGCAAGGAGAATATAAACAGGTTTTAATGTTACTTCAAAACTGATGTGCAAATTCTTTGATAATGTAAGACCTAACCCAAACTAAAAATTAATTGTGATGATCTGACTTTCAAATTCCTACTCCACTAATGTTGCAGGAAGGGAAAGTTACATAAACTTCTACTCAGTCTCAGTGTCTCAATCTTCACTTCTATTTGCCTATATGGACTACCATTCCTTGCTAGTTGTCGGCCTTGTGATCCTTCCATTCCAGAAACTTCCTGCCCCACAACTGGACGAATGGGTAACTTCAGGCAATTTAACTGCCCAACAGGACATTACAATGACCTAGCCACTCTTCTCCTCACAACCAATGATGATGCTGTTCGCAATATTTTCTCCATTAACACTGGATCAGAGTTCCACATTTTTTCCCTTATTATCTTCTTTGTCCTGTATTGCATCCTAGGACTCATAACGTTCGGAATTGCCGTTCCCTCTGGTCTCTTCCTCCCAATCATCCTCATGGGTTCTGCTTATGGTCGTATATTAGGCACTGCCATGGGACCATACACAAAGATTGACCAAGGGCTTTATTCTGTACTAGGTGCAGCCTCACTAATGGCTGGATCAATGAGGATGACAGTTTCCCTCTGTGTCATATTTCTTGAGCTTACAAATAATCTTCTCCTGCTACCCATAACAATGCTTGTTCTTCTAATTGCCAAAACTGTTGGAGACTGCTTCAACCCAAGCATATACGACATAATACTGGAATTAAAAGGTCTACCTTTCTTGGATGCACATCCTGAGCCATGGATGAGAAATATTACTGTTGGGGAGCTTGCTGATGTCAAGCCACCAGTTGTTACTCTCTGTGGAATTGAAAAGTTGGCCGTATAGTGGATGTCCTTAGGAACACCACATACAATGGGTTTCCAGTCGTAGATGAAGGGGTAACGCCACCAGTTGAGTCACAAACTGGAGCAACTGAACTGCATGGATTGGTCCTGAGAACTGACCTTCTATTAGTACCAAAAAGGAAGTGGTTCCTGCCAGAAAGACGGAGGACAGAGGAGTGGGAAGTGAGAGAGAAATTCACCTGGATTGATTCGACTGAAATGTGGGGTAAGATTGATGATGTGGCTGTATAGAAAAAATAAACTGGAGATGTATGTTGACTTGCATCCTCTAACAAATACAACACCCTATACAGTGGTTGAAAGCTTGTCAGCAGCAAAAGCATTGGTGCTGTTCGGGCAAGTGGGGCTCTGGCACACGATCATCATACCTAAATACCATGCATCTGGGTTTAGTTTGTGAAGCAAACTCTATATCTGAGTTTCTCAAGTCAAATAAATAAATAAATTGAATGCTAATCGAGCTCAAACCATAACACATGATGGAAAAGCATATATTATTAATAAATGAATAATAATCAACAAATCAAGTCCAAGTGACCTGATATTATGCTCCCTATTGTAGGTATCTCCCGTAGTGGGAATCTTGACAAGGCAAGACCTGAGGGCCCACAACATTTTGAGTGCTTTCCCTCATCTGGCGAAGTCAAACGGGAAAAAGGGACACTAAGACTCTCCAAAACAAAAGGGACTGTCAGTTTCCACAAACATCATATTTTTCTTTGCAATTCCTTTCAGTCATTTTCTCCAGTTTTGCATTCTTTTTCAAACTTAGAGAGATACTACAAGTGCGTCAATTATATTTCCTTCAGCTAAGTACATTGCTGATAGACAGTGATAATATATACAAATCCATACATCATTCTCCTTTTGAAAATTCCTCAAATACAGAAGTATTGTTTTGACGATGTCTTTCTGTTGCAAACTTTCAGAACAGAGTGGTTCTTCTATATATTTTGTCTCTGTTTGCCAGAATCGCTCCAGATTTCCATATGGAGAATCTCCATACCATTGATGGCACAAGCAAACTCTCTTCAGGAGGGTCTCTTCGTTTTTCCTGATTTCTTTTTTTTCATGCTTGCTCCTTGGCCTCTTTTAAATACAGCCAAAATCTCGATACTGCATCCAGTAATCCGCATGCCATTTAGTACTTGAACAATTATTATGTTTAAAAGCACCAAACTAAAGTTAAAAAAAAAAAAATCATGAGCAACTACTAAAGACAGTCACATTATTTGTGGTTTTCAGAAACAAACATGCACCTGTCGTAAAGAAGGTTGAGAACAGAAACTTGGAAAAAGTTGTTTTAAATAAGTTCTGCTAGAAGGATTAAAGGCAAAAACATGCAAAAACTATCCTTTTCATGTAATTATACGGACTTGTTCCACCTTTAGTAACATACCTACTAACAGCAATAAGAATGACACCAAACAAACATAAAAATAATAAAGGACATGTTTCAACTGCGTCTTCATATTTAATTATTTGTTATCTTCTCTTCCACATTTGATCCAATTCTTTCTTGCTTGAACTCAAATGGAAGGATTTAGTGTTTTCCTTTATCAGGACTCTGTAACATAAAGCAGACATTTTGGTTCTTTAATGACAAAATAGCTGATCATACAACATGCCAAAACGCTCCCTGTCATCCAGAAATTATGATGCGACTGCTTAACAGTTGTAAAATGGTAAAATTGAACAAATTGATAGTCAGAGTCATTCGCTTAACACAGCTATAGCCTAGCAAGTGTGAAGTGCTCAGTTTGAGAAAAAATAAAGCTGTGGAAAACCTAATATTAATACCAGATATAGCCCCATGAGTTGCTGGGGAAAACCTAATATTAGTACAAAATGTAACCCACGTGTTGAACTCAGATTTATGCATTCAAATACTTTATTAGCACCAGCCAGCTTCATTTGACAAAGACCGACATAATAAGAAATTAAGCAGGTAGTGTCAACATAGTCAAGGACATAGCAAAACAGAAGTCCAGACAAATTATAAGCCTGAAACTTCCTACAAACACCACATCACTTCTTTTTATTTTTCTGTAGTTGTCCTAGTGCTTCCCTCTTCACCAGAGCCAATGTTTGAGATTTTGAGAAAATAATCTCAACTTCTTTAACCTTTTCACAAGGCCCCAAAGGTGTAAAAAAATTTGACCGTAGGCAGTAATCATCTCCATAGAGCCCTTTGCAGGAAAACTTTAGATCATGATTAAGGTCATCCAAAGACGAATCAAAAGAAAGTGGTAAATGCAAGGAGTGGAAAAAAATAAAGATAACAATACCTCTGTGTGCCAGGAAAGAAATTAAAGCCATGTGCTTTGTCTAAATGCCATCTCTTTCCAGCCAACAGTGACATACAATCCTGACAAAAAATCAATGCAATAGAACGTAAAAAATAAAAAGAAAGCTTTCCTCATTCTGAGAGAGAGAGAGCATTTTGTTTGAAGATTTTCTTCATCTGACCAAATGGCAGCTCTTAACAACCATTAATAAAAATCCATAAAGCCGGTCTACCTCTCTAAAACTTTGCCACCCACAGCTTACATAAATAAGAGTTTGAGGCAGTGAGCGACTATCCTCCTGTGCTGATTTGAGTTTGTATTGCATTGAAGCTTCTCTTGCACGAAGAATCCATGGCCGTTTTTCATCTTTGGCCTTTAAGTAAGGACTGAAAGTATACCCCAAAAATAAGTGTATAAACATAATTCTTCTTGGATTTACACATAATAAGAGTTTACATTTCATTGTAAATCTACCTCTCAGGCAGCTTATTCAATCCCAATGATGATACGGTCTGCAATGCATCCAGCAGAGATGGTTCAAGCCCTTTTCTTGGAGGATCAACTACAACTACTTCTGATCCCACAAGCCAAGAAAGAGGTTCCTGATCAAGTTTTCAACATGAGAGTTCACCCCAGTGAGGCAGAAGAATCCCATTAACCCCACCCCAGCCCCAGGGGAAATAGTAAGACGTTCCATCTTTCAGTGTACGGCAAAATTATAAAAGGAGGAAAGCTTCAAATGCACATCTAGGAACTAAAATATGCCTGTTCATTAGTACGATATGCATGCATGACTGTATGAATAAAATTTACAAATTAAATGTTTGTATCAGTGTAAATAGCTAAATATACACTTAACAAACACATGTACAGAAACATGCATTATCATTTAGATATGCAAAATTCTTGTGTGTAATGATGGAGGCAATCGTAAAACTTGACACTTACTGCCGATGCGTCTGCCTGATGCCAACTGATGCTGCAATCAACAGTGGCAGGTAAACGCTCAACTGTCTTCCCAAAGGATAGCTTTGACTCTTTGTTAACCTCCACACACTTCACCGACCTGTTGGAAACTCTAGTGCTTTAGGAAGAACATTTCATTAATCAATCACACTCTTATACTCATCATGTTCTTACCTGCATTTCCTCATTGCAGCCAAAGATAATCCAATAACACCAGATCCTGCATAAAGATCAACAACTGATGCACCATAAGGGACATATTTCTGTAACCTTCGGAGCAAAGAATCAAATGCCTGGACAGCAAAAAAGTGAACAATAAATACATGATCCAACTATTAAGATACTATTTACAAATAATTACAAAGATATTTCATTCCCCAATCAGATGGGAGCGAAACTGTAGCATCAGTCAAGCAAGGTGCTGGCTGCTAGTCATC
Source organism: Mitragyna speciosa (assembly GCA_024721245.1). Lineage (NCBI taxonomy): Eukaryota > Viridiplantae > Streptophyta > Magnoliopsida > Gentianales > Rubiaceae > Mitragyna > Mitragyna speciosa. Next base: position 26,315,199 of record CM045562.1, on the reverse strand, counting down.
ATAATCATGAAGTTATCATCAAAAGTCCACACAAGTGACACACGCCCCGCACACCATAGCAAACGCAGAGATAGACTAAGATGATGACAACTCTTGAAACAATCTTTTGCATGACATAAGAGTTGGTTCAACAGAACAAGACAAGGTGGATTTTATACCTAAATACTGACTATATAGAACACACCCAGGGAGTACATTGTTTGGTCATATGTCTACCTTGGTATTTGCTTGACCAAAGCTTGATGGAGCCAAAGAAACATCAATTCCTCCAACATGTTCCCAGAAATCGCCTTCTCCAAACAAATGCCTCCACCTATTCCCAAATATTATCTAAACCGATACAAAAACATATCAGGGCCCCACAAGACAGAAGTTTGAAAGCATTCATAAGATTAAATCACAGGCATAGAAAATCTGTATTTCACAATTGCAGAGTTTTCATCCTCTAAATTAGAAGTGCATAAACATTACCAAAACTAGAAGAAGACACATGAATTCACAAAATCACAAAGGTCTAACTTTGTATCAATATGGTCATTGTGGTTTACAAAGAAAACACAAAAATAATAAGATCACAACAACCTAGATTTACAGCACATTCATTTCTTGAGGTTCACTAATTAATCACTGACCAGGCACAATCATAAAGCATAGGCATATTCAATGCTAGTTTTAGATAGAAGGATGATCTTCTTGAGATAGTAGCCAACTTAATTTTGCAACCGATCTAAGAAAAGCACAACCAGGTCTTGCAAATTTCTCTCTCACAGACATCAAGATCTACCTTTCCCGTGATCAGTTTCATTTCATGCTTTATAACTAAATCAAAGATTTACAATTCCAACTTCCAAGAGAATTTAGCATTCATATTGCTTCTCTTCTGATTGATGCTTTCAAATGCTATTATCTACACCACTGAAATCGGCACTACAACAACATCCAACTAAGAGAAAGATGTGAATAGATCAATAGGGAAACTATTCTTAGAAAGAAGTTGGCCTAGTGGATTACAGAGAATGAAGTCCTCCATTAAATGTAATGAGTTTTAAAATTCAAGAAAGGCACATTAATTGCACAAGCAGATAGACATGCACAGTGGTTATACATGCACATACACACATATATAGACACACATATGCTACAGGGAGATGCTAAAAGAGAAAGCCGTCCTCACATTGTTGGTTGACGTTTGAAAATTAGCCCACACAGAATGAATTAGATTGATTTTCCTCCTTGGGCCACCAGTTCTCCACAAGTACTACACAAAATACAGTCACAAAAATCATTCATATGAAGACCAAAATTAAATCAGTAACCTCCAGAATCTTACATTAGCAAGAGCACTCAATTTTTCTGAACTGGGTGAGTTTTCATTTCTGGAATTCCAAACCAAAGCAACCTGCACTTTACCTAAAATAATAGTAATATTCGTAAATTTAACGGTTTGTATAGGCCTCTTCTGATTGTTCACAAATACAGAAATTCATGCAAAAAGAAGCACAAACCATTCGGATATCTTTGTGAGACAGGAAGAGATGTGTCATATGTAGTCACAGCCATCTGCAAAATTCCAAGGCAATTCATTAGATAAGAAGATGCTTCAAACTACTAACACTGCCTATTACTCATCATTTATTGCTCTTATCATTATTGTCCCTTCTTGCTGGTCCAGCTCAGATGTTTGACCACTAAAATTTACTTGACAACATTAATCACCTGGATATATCTTAGTTCGCCAGTTCCCTTATCTTCGTCATACGGCTCAATGTTTAAGTCAGTCATGCCTGAGATATAACAGAGACTCAGTATACATGGGGAAGAACAAGATATGGCATGTGTTTAAGAAACTTTGCTTGAAAATCCAGAACTCAACAATAAGAAAGGTCAGAGAGAACAAGCCTTGTTTCAGGAGCTCAACAGCAGCATTAATGCGCGGATGGTGAGCTGTGCAAACAAGCAAGAAGTCCAGAATCATAATAAATTGGATTGATTTATTTTAAGGAAAAAAAAAAATAGGAAGATAAGTGAAAGACCTTTGCAATCTGGAATATCAACAACATTGTGACTACCCTCTTGATAAAGCCCAATTAAAGGATTGGTTGACGAACCCCGAACGGCAAGTTTTGCACGGCATCTCCATCCCCACTGCACAATCATTACCACTTATTGTCCTGAATGCCCTAATTGTAGAAGAACAAAGATTTTGAAAGACAAAAGGCAACAGTCTTAGTTAACCAGTCTGCAGGTGTCAAAGGTGAAATCGGGAACGCCAAGATTCTTGAAGAAGTCGGTGGCCTCGTCAACAATTGCTGGGTGGTGGAGGTTGTACTCGTGACTACACCCCGAACACCTAAAAAGAGTATTTTTTTTGTTAAAAAACAATTAAATCGAATACGTCCTACCGTAATACATGAATTAAAAAAAGAAAAGAAAAGAAAAAAGGGGCGGAAGAGTAGTTCTGAGTTGGGGAATTCGTACGACTGGAAGTGAGGGCAGTGGAGAGCGCAAGTGAGGGAGGGCAGTTGGCTTTGGCTTTGGCTTTGGATAGGAAGGTTGGCGTTAGGGTTTTGGGGAAGAGAAGACAGTGGGGGTGGTTCTTGTCGGGTGCGCCGTGAGGAACGAGTGATGGTGGTGGTGGTGGTCTTCTGGCAGCTTGTGACAAGAGGGAGTAATGGTTGCATACGCACTGAGACTGAGAGGGAAGTCAAAGCCATTGGTGTACGCTTCTTTTTTCTTGTCTGTGTGCAAAGCTCTTCTTGAATAGGAGTGGGCGCCGGAAGAATTAAAGATTGAAGACGTCCAACAGAAGCATTACTGCTTTACTGGCGGGAATGGATAAAATCTTTTGAGTCTCGAGTCTCGAGTCTTGAATCTTGATACTGGATGGAGTAAATTGTAACTAACGACTAGTAAGCTTATTAGTACTAACAGTGCGAGTACGACGTCCCGTTCATATGATTATTTATTACACAACTAACCTCGTGGTTTCGCCGCCAACTTATGCTGGCCAAATTACGGTTAAGTCCTCCGAATTCTTTCAACAAAAAAAAAACTCCTCGGAATGGAATGGAATGGAATGTGACCCAATTTATCATCTCCAGTGCCCCTTATTAATCATGGGGAACTACTACTCCTGACTGACTAACTGACTGACGGGCAACAATGCTTGGTATTTGATTTGCTAAAATTAAGAATAAATAAAGGGTCGAGCGGTTAGATTTCTATGACTTTACTTTAGAGATCAAGAGTTTGAATTCTATCAACACTGATTCTCCTTTCCCATTGTACTAGTATAGGTTCAATAATAAAAAAAAATTTGCTAAATACGACCACTAGTTGACAGTTTGTACATGTTTTATATGCTAGAGGACATGTTTGTAATGCATTGCGTCCATTAGAATATATTAAAGCTTATCTCTTTTTTGTCAAATTTTTTTCTTTATCCAAACAAGAAATTACACAATAAAAATTTACCAAGTTAAAGAGCTACTAATAATTTGAGATTGAAAATTTATTAAGAATTCGGTTACTGGTTGCAAAACCCAACTTATTAATAACTTACAAATATGCAAAAAGTATTAATTAACTTCATCCTCAGGAACCAAGTTCTTATGCCAAGTTACTAGTGATTTGCGAAAATACATAATTTTAATAACTTGGTCACTAGAGTAGTAGGCAACAGGTCCTTTGCTTCCGCACGTATACGGGTTACGATGCCATAGTGTCACGGCCCTGCCCTTTCACCCTTAACACTCGGTATTTTCCATCTTCCCTACGAATAAGCTCCAAACCAAAAGTAGTAAACGGTCTTGTAACACTTCTGATGTTTCATTTAGATATCAATCAAGGGCAACAGTTTAATTTAGATGGTGAACTGAAGTTTTAGAAACTGTTTAAACGGAAGGTTGCTTTATTGCCAATTGGCTACTAGTCATAATCCAAGCATCACATGCAGTATTTCTCTATATTTCTCTACAATTTTCGATCAGATAAATATCAGCAACAGTTGCTGAATGGAAAATCAGTTCCAACTACAAGCAGGAATGCGCGACAAAGAATTACACTCTGCACCACTATCATTGACAACTAGTCATCAGTTCCAAAATACCGATCCCCAAACTCTCCCATGCCAGGTATAACACGGAATTCTTCATTCAATGCCACATCAATCTCTGATGTGACAATCTTCAAGGAAGGGAAACGTTTACTAACACAATGTATTCCCTCTGGCGCCTATGTGCAAAATGAGGAGAAAAAATGAATAAAGGATCATCATCTGTGCCTTAAAATATAAGTTTCAACCTCAGAAACCATTCAACTTACAGAAATAAGGTTTAAAAAAATAATGTAAGATTCTGGAACTCCTTTCTGAATGAGCAAGTCAATTGCCTGATTAGCAGAGTTACCTTCAAGGACAAACAACATACGTCAAGATTTAAGGTAAGCAAACTAACAAGTGTAAGGAAGAAAATTACATTTTTCCCTGAAAGAAATTCTTTCACAAGGAAACAAGTTTATCTTTTGCTTGTGATTTGGCAGTCATCTTACAAAACAAAAGAAGAGGGTTTTCAGGACAATTACCTGTAGCAAGAACTGGGTCCAGGAGCAGGACATGACGTTCGGAAATATCTTTTGGGAGTTTTTCGTAAATAAGCTGCTCAGGCAAAAGAATTATCATGCATGTAATCAACAACTTCTGAAATGTACTAGGAGTAAAGGCCAACGGCAGGCAGCAACTAAAAGATCAGTAGAAAATTAACCTGTTTCCCATTGTCACCATCCCGATGTATCAGAATCTTCCCTATTTTAATCCCTTTGCAACAAGCACGCAATGCATTTTCCATACTTTCACCACTGTAAATGATAAAACAAATACAGTGGTTTACATACAGCAAACAAGATCAAGTTGAAAATTGTTTAGCAAATCTGTATAATACAAAGTATATCTAGCTCATTACATAAATCAAATTAATATCTAATTTAACCTCACCTTCGAACAATTGAAACCCCACAAAGTTTCTTGCAAAAATCAACACCAGTGTATACAGACCCTAAAATAGAAAATGGGGTGACATAAGAATTATAAAAGGAAAAGGAACATAACATTGTTGACAGAAAAGGCCATAGGCCTACTAATTGGACCTTTGATATCCAAATTTGCATTTTCCTGGCCAATTCGCAATAAAATTTTAAGCCCGATTAAAGCCTAGCTCAAACTCATATTCAGGTTTCATGAACCTCTGGGAGAGAACATTGTGCAATTCTACAAACCAGATTATCCTCCAAGTTGTTCAATAAATTCCAGCCAAGCTCACTTGAGGATGAGCTAGCAACGCCCAAGCTCATTCAAATTTGGGTTAGATTTCTTCACTTCCTTTATTTCTAATACTTCTTTTGGCTCAATCTTGGCGGACCTTTTGGTTGCTTTAGACATGGACATGAGTAGAGGCCTAAATAGGCCAAGGTCAAAATGCCTACGTTCTTTTCATAGCCAATGAAAATCGAAAACAAAATAAGTCCACCTTGTTCGAAGTACAAGAGAATTTAAAAAAGTCGAGCAACAAAGATAAACATAAAAGAAAAGAAGTCATGAATTGAGCTTGAACTCCATTCAAGCTAAAAGAGCAAAACACTTATAAAGCTTGAAACTAACATGCTCAGGTCAACCATAAGCATAAATAAAATTTACTATCAAATAATTATCCAACTACTCATTTTAATATATTCCACTCTAAAAAAATTAACTCTAAAAAGTTCAAATATGTATAAAATCTATGGATAAATTTCCACAAACCTTCATAAAAAGGTTAAAATGATACTTCTCTGCAGAAGCTTTAACTAAAGGCCCAAACCAGTTTTGTTTTATTTGTAGGGTCACATTCAATCACACAAATATCAGCTCAAACCAAAGCTACCCTGCAACTTGTTACCAAAAAGCTTAAGCCCATCTCTGGCTAAGTTTTTCCCTACAACTCACCTGTCTGCACCTGACCCTTATTTCACATCACTTTGTAGACTGAAAAAGGTACTGTTACTCCCTAGACTCCACTGAAGTGAGAAGTCAACTACTCGATACAAATAACAAGACATTCTTGCCACATGAATGCTCAATGAAAGACTGATGAACACAGGAAATTTTACATTGACAAGAAAAGACACCAAAATTTTCCGTGATAATACTATGACACAATAGTCCTTCAAATTAATATTATTTTACTTAACGAACCTGTTGGCGTGACTACCTGCTTCTCAGTGAATGGTAAGTGGCCGAGACCATGCTCTACAACCTGAAAGCTCATTCAACATAAAAGTTCCTGTTTAAAATTACTCACACAGAAAAGAACAATTTGGAAAATCTTCATGCATTCTTAATGGGTGAGAATCACCAGGCGAATAAGCCGATCTGAATAAAAAACGAAGTCATGCTTCGATATATCTCGATTGCGTATCAGTGTGTGCATACCTCTAATCTGTAACAAGTCCAAGATAAGACGATTTAGTAGCAACTACAATAAAAAACAGCAGTAAAATCTAGTTATGACTGAGCTCAACCTTAGAAAAACATTATAAGCCATAGCCCATATTGTCTCATTATGTGTATCACCTCCAGATACGACTAAACCAGACTACTCTCTATTTCCATAAATTGAACGCAAATTTATTCATAAACTAATATTACACCTGAGATGCATTCTTAGTCTTGTCTGGTGTTTGCAGTTTTTTAATTTTATAAAATCAATTTCCAGATTTTGCAGCTTATGCTCTGATTCCAGTTTCTTTGTCCATAACAAAAAGGCCACATGGAGTTGACTACTCACTGATCAGTAATTGATGGTGGTGTGTACAGCTTCATCAATGCATAGCCAAAACAAGAACAACTAAAATTTTGTATATAGTCAACAGAAGTGAAAGATCTCAAGAAGTCACTAAAGCCATGGAGTGTGGACCAGATCCAATAATTATCCATGCAGCAGCGAATTGAATTGTGTAAGCCCAGTAAAGTAGAGATAGAGGTACTTACCCGAGAGAGAGAGAGAGAGAGAGTAGAGTAGAGATAGGGGTGTATAATCCATCAGAATAGAAAAGGGTGGAAAAGAGCACGTGTTTGACGTGATTAATATGTTCTCATGCTAGCTCGATTTACAATCAAACAAAGAAGATCATCAATTACCAAATCAAAAAGAACATAAAGAACTTGCCTGGAATGTCGATTGAATAACATATACATTAGGATAAATTTTGCAGAGGTCATGTTGGCCAAGCTTTGTTCGTATATGTTGGACAATCAAATCAACTGCAACATGATTCTCACCTCCACGTGGTATGATAACATCAGCATACTTCTTCGATGGCAGAACAAAGTCATCAAAAGCAGGCTTCACAAACTTGGCATACTGCAGAATTAGCAGATATACAGAGTACGTGATTTGTCACAAAGTGAAACAGTAGACCTAAAAGAAAGAATTAAACAGAAAAGGTTTATAAAATACAGGATCAGTTACAACAACACCAGACTTCATAAACAAAGTTTTATATTGCCCATATCATCAAGTGAAAGGAAATATGATATCTTGTGATTTCACGACCAAAATTCCAAATCTCCAATTAAATGTAAGCTTTCTAAATAAAGAATCTCCTAAAAAGGGGAAGGGAAGGGAAGACTTGCCTGTTCAAGAACTGAATTTATGTCCCTACCCCTCTCAACTGTGTCACGCCTTATCCTACGAGCAAGCCTCACATCAGCATCTTGCATCAATCAATTACCGCAAATAAGAAAAAAATTGAGTACAAGACAAAGTGAGGTCCATATATCAATCACCAACAAGACATATATGCTTGCTAATTACGTCACTGAATATGTGAGAAAATATCAAAATGCCACAATGATAAATGGAGGTTTTTGTTTCCTCCCTTTTCCCATTTCCACTCTACTGGTTCCTGTAGGCTTCAGGATTGGGAAAGGGGAAAAGGATAAAGGGAAGTGAGGCGAAATCAATTATGTTGAGTCAATCTACTTTTGAAACACAATTTAACTCTTACTTCGGCAGGGAGTGCTGCAATGTGAACTGAATTATGAAAACAATTCCAGTCTAATGACCAACTAACACTTAAATTTTGTTTTGATCCTTAAAGAGTACTTGGGAAAGGACAAGCAAGCCCAGGTGGCAGGTGGAATGATAAGGCAACAAATAAAATCACATTTCACAAATAATGATGCCAAACAAGGAGCAACAACGTCAAAAGGAAAACTGCAAGATCACTAAGGCAACAAGAATTCAGAAAGATTAGAACCTGTATCAACAAAAATCTTCATATTCATCAAATTGCGGACACGTTGGTCGTGAAAAACAAGAATTCCCTCCAAGATGATTACATCAGATGCATTTACCTAAAGAAGTTTGACACAAGCACATCAAAAATTGTTAAAGTGGAAATTCCAAAACAACAACAGCAACATAATTGCACTACTGATAATCTCAGTTACCTCCTACATCTCTCAACAAAAACAAATCATAATTACAACTTACAAGCATATAAAGTCAATCTAATGTTCTCTTTGAAAATTAAATTGGAACGGATGCTACATGAAAAAAGTGAATTAAGGATGGAGCAAATAATCAGCAGAATTGCTTATCACATTCATGAATAGTTGATTGACAGAATTCTAACTTGATCCACAAAATTCAAAGCCCAATGAAGTCCAAACACCATTTGACAAAACCTGACAACTCAAATACAAAGAGAAATAGGTAGACCAGAACAAGATACAAAAATCTGCATATATAGGAACACTCTTTTAATTTATAAACTTAAACTTTTTTACATAAGTTTGTTAGCAATGGAGGGAGAAAAAAATTTGGAAAACTAATCTGAAAAGATTTGCAAAAAATTGTATGAAGATCCTTAACAATTGAACAGAAACATGAACTTTTCAAAACACCTCATCAATGCACAAAAGAGTACCTGACGGAAGCTGTCTGAACATCTTTGGTGGGTCTTAAAATCATAAATAGGAACTTGAACAGAATGCCCACCCTTGAGCTTTTCAATGCACTCAAGAAGCTGCTCTGTGTCAAAAGCATCTGCAGTGAAAGCATCACAGGGGTGGAACATAGCGTAAGGTAAAAGCCTTAAAACAAGAAATTTTTAAAACGAATTGCCCAATCAATTGCATGACAGTGGGGAGAGCAATTGAACTCCACATTGGAATACCTGGATGATCAAAATTATACTCATGGACACGTTTTAATTCCTCTACTGTCAAACCTCGGTAGAAGGAATCCTACACAGGAGCCACAATGCAGACAGCTAGCTATGCGTTCAGTAATAAAGAAAGAAACGCAAATTATGTAGAGGGAAAAGGAGAAATGTTGAAAGATTACAGAAAGAGAAATTTGTTTGTTTCGTTAACTGTTTAATCTACTCCAAACTGGACAAACATATAAAACACAAAAAAAAAAAAGTAAAAGAAAACATATATTGAAGAATCCAGGCATAGCATCCAACGGTTATATAGTTCTTGCAAGGACAAAGGAAAATCTTCAACTAGAATTCGAGTAATAATATGCAATCTTAGTTAGCTTAATATACCAAAACCAGGCTAAAAAAAAAAAAAAAAACTTGGGTTTACTGGACATTACAACATTGCTTAAAATGAAATTTCCAATCAACAAACCTGATTGACTAGGACGACACGATGATCGTGAAGTTGTTGAATGATCATATCACACACCGTTGTCTTACCCGAAGCAGTACCACCCGAAACCCCTGTTTTTTGAAAAGAGTAAACAAACCAATCCTAGTAAAAAATCGCGGGAATCATAATACAATTTGGAATGAAAAGAAAACAAGTGGAACTAGCGAGCTAAGAATTGGGGGAATGCCATTATAAATTTCAATTTTTCTCAGCAAGGAACTGAGATATTAAGTAAAAACAAAGTAGGTAGAAAGAAGTTAATTGCACTAAATTTTAAAATTGGAAATACCAATGACGAAGGGCTGTGTGGTGGAGTCGGCGGGGGATATAAAAGAGGGGGAAGGAGCGGGAGCGGGAGCGCGAGGAGAAAAAGAAGCGGAAGAAGAGGAGAGGAGTCCGTCAAGGCGCAGCCCCGAAAAGTGAGGGCCGGAAGCCTTCTCCATCACGTAGTCAATCGCAATAACCTTGTTCTCCTCCGACATCTCTCCCTCTAAATATCTCACAGGGTCTTATTTTGGCGAAGAATGTGAATATATTCGAGTTGAGAAGTATAAATATGGAGCCGTCTCAATTCTTCTGAAGAGTCGTATCTGGTTCTCCTTTTCTTTTCTTTTTTTTTCAAAAGCGGCAATTTGTATATATTATGCACAAAAATATAGTATTACTGTCCATTTGGGTAGCTACCCTAGCAAGAAAAGAACGTTTCCATTCAATATCCTGAGCCAAATTTACAGCAAATTTAGCTAGCTTACTACTAGCACTGTTTGTCGCGACGCTCCTGGTTCTCCTTTTCGCCTTGACGTTTTTTCGCCCCATTACTTCCTAAAAGTTTGAGGACAGTTTTTTACCTTTTACCGTTTGTCGCGACGCTCCATGTCTTCCCTCCCGCCCTCGTCTGGGTTCTTTTATTTAACTGCTTGTGTCTAACGCCAATAGGTTAGGTACTAATTCTGGTCCTTATAAGCGGCGTTTTCAGGGCAAAAATAATGGCTCCGATTAGATGGTATTTTTTGGAGATTTTTGTTAAAAATTTTTTGAAATTGTGTTTGGCATGTAAAATTTTTTAGTCAAAAAAGTACAAAATTTTTTGATCAAATTTTTTTTACTTAATTTTTTTACCAAATTTTCATTTGAAATTTTAAATGAACTTTAGAGATTTTTTTTTATAATTATTCACAAAAACAAGCATGTTTGTGTTCAAAATTTGTTTAGAAAAATTGAAAAAATCATGAGTAATAAAATGAGATCTATTTTTGGTAGATTTTGAGATCGGATGACGTAGCGAATAACGAAGTGAACGTCCGCTTCTTTAAGCGAACGTCTGCTAAGACACAAAAAAGTCTTAGCGGACATCCGCTTCTTTAAGCGGACAACGAAGCGGACGTCGGCTTTTTTAAATCATCATTACGTGACATGAAAAAAATTTTCACATTCAAATACTTTTTCATATTTTTCAAAAAATTAACAAAAAATAATCTAAATAATTTTTTCAAATAATCTTTAAAAACCACTCCAAATAATCATATCCAAACGGAGCCAATAATATATGAATACGGCAGTACAGCCACTAAAAAAAATATGAACGTAAGAGAAGAATTCCTTCCCCCCCCCCCCCACCCCAAAAAAAAAAAAAGGCGGGAGAAGATGATATTTCATTCTATGCTGAACTTTCATCAATTAGAAAACAAAAATTTAGAGATTTTTATGACAAAGGGAAGAATAACAACTCATAGAAAATAATTTATGGCATGAATTTAGATATCTGGACTTTTTTTTTAATAATATTGGCGCATCTTATTTAAGAATCACAATGAAGGATGATACCTTCATAATTTCGACCCCACAAACTTATCCCCCATGTCATCTCGAACTCATTTGTTGGGCTTTACAAAGCCCATACTCCAAAAATAAAACAAAAGAAAATAATTTAAAAAAAAAAAAAAAAAGGAAAAGCTCATGCTCCAAACTCATAAACTCATATTTAATATGACGATAAAAGGAAGCACAACTATTTATTTCAAATATGTTCATAATGTATTAACTCTCCTCCAGAAAAGGAAAAAGGGAGAAAAAGTAATAATGTGAACTTAAAAGAACAAATCCGACCGCCAAGCTAAGTAGTTGGCAATTTTCTCTACCTATATCCGCTCATTACATGGAAACAAGCAATTGTAGTCCTAGCACAGCCGAAGCCAGTATAAAAGGCGCAAAAATTCGAATGGACGAAGCCAGAGAAGTTGAAGTTGTAGTAGTGGATGAAGATGATGATGGTGTAGATGATGCAGTAGTGCCGCCAGTAGAAGCGACTGTTGTAATTTTAACCTTCATCCCCTGGCCACAATGCCCGGCTGTCCCACAGGCGAAGTAGCGAGTGCCAGGTTTGTCCAGCTTAACCGCATCATTACCGCCATTCTTGGAGTCCAATGCTGTGCTCGTGTCACAGCTCTTATATGCACTTTCGCTCGCAAGTTCAACCACGCTATGCAGGCCCGGAGTGTACTTGAATACTGTGGCATGTCAAAATTCAACCGCAATGAGAGAAATCTTGATATTGCTAATTATCTTTTCACTTGCTAAAATCATATATTATGTTAACTTTTGTTTCCTCGTCTTCATATTCCGCCGGGGGGGGGGGGGGGGGGGGGGGGCGGGGGGGGGTGGTGGGGGAAGATTAAGCAACTTACCTAGTTGATCCCCGACCTTAAATGTCTGACCGGATGACCAAGAGCCGAAGTCTGTAGATTCATCCCAGCCTTGGCTTCCCCCAACTACATGCTGCGTTGCCGAGGATTCTTTGTAAGCGAGGCACAGAATAACCAACACCAACACAAATTTGTGCACAGATCCCATTTTCGATCAGTAGTTTCTTTTGATTAACTTATTATCCCACACGGGCTGGATAGAGATTACACAAACTCAATTTTAATACAAACAGACAGCTGAATAAATTCTTCGGAATTGAGGTGCATTTATATCAATATATGCACATGTATTACGTGCATCATCAGCCATGACAGCTAATACTTCTAATGGATAGGTAATTGAAATTTTTATTTCTTAAACTCCAAGGCTACTCCGCAGGCTACCGTCTCTTGTCCTGAACTGCGGTTGGTAATAATATACCAAATCCTTGGATGGATGATGCATGAGGAGATGGCTTGATGGCTCCTCAAATCTCAGAGGATGGCCACGAAACATCAGATATTGGACTGTAGATGCAGTAAATTGAGGACGTGTCAAGTTAATTGGATTGCCTGCTAAGCAAAAACTTCGAGTGGGTCCTCAGAGAGATTAATCGAAGCTTGAATTACATTCCAAGCAATCTTCGTGATCATTAATTTTCAACAGTAGGCAACGTCTATCGACAAAGACAATCTTTCGTAATTTCCAGCATTTTTTTGGGACTCACACCATTTGTTCTTTGACTCTCTGAGTTCCGATGCCGTCTTAACGCAAACAAAGGCTAAGAACATAACAAGGATATCTGTTTTGCCTTTTAACGCGGTCCCACTTTTGTTTTTATATTATTCTCTTTCTATACGACGTTATCATGGCAAATCCAGTAAAATTGATGGCTCAAGGAAATTTAAATTTCATTTTTGGCCTTTGTCGCCACCCATTTTGTTGGGGTTTTCGTGGATCCAATTCTCCAAAACTTTATTCTGTCAACTTTAGGTAACCATAAACGCTTGATCAAATTAATTACATTATATCAAATATGCCTGGGATCATCTTAAGCCAGCTAGCTGTTGCCAAACAGGTGTATATGTTGGCTTTGAAGTATTATTGAAGTAATTGCTGACTCATTGGGTGGGGTAGTCCTTTGTTAGAAGCAATTGCCGCAATTTTCATATCATCACTCTTGAAGGGACGTAGAACCATCCGGATGGTGAACATCTTGCCAGAAAAACAAGTATTAAGTCCTTTTACATCAAAGACCATAATCAATCAAGGACCACTAATTCTGGTTTGATCTGAAAAATGCGACAACTTGGTTATACACTACATCCTTTGCAGTCACCCCCATTATGAAGTCAGCATGAGCATAGTCCTTGATGTACTGAACATGCAACTTATCTACATTATGGAATTTGAGACTATCGAGCAGAGTCTCCACGTCTTTAACATCAGACAGGGCATCTTGGCCTCCATAGCTGAGAAAGATGGGAAGGTCACGCGGAATATTGGCCAAATTGTAGGGCGGAGGCTTGGATTCGCCATAATGTGCCACATTGAATTCAACATTTCCATAGTCGTATTTTGTTAGCATTCCATCTCGAACAGCTGTAATTTCCAATTTTTAGTGTCAATTTTAAGCAGCAAGCATTTTCTGTCCATGCAAATTCAAACCAACAACAAAAGCTACATGCTAAGAGAAAACAAGTTATTCTATCATTTTAACTTACTTTGAGCCATATGCACTAGATTTTTTGTCGAAGTAGACTGAGGTTCGTTCTTCAAGAACAGCTCAACAGTGGAGGCGTTGAGACAGCAATTTTTCCCTTGTTTTAGCAAAATGTAAGGAATGAAATTCATTGTAATAGCCGTACTATGTTTCTTGGATTGATATTTTCATGCCAATTAAGTAATAGTTACCCGTCAGTGCGCTTAGCAAGTCATAACAGTCAACCCCCGGTTGAGCACATAAAGCCTTGAGAAGGTTTGCTACCGCGTCACTATAAACAAGAAAAGAGTAATCCAGAATTTTGAGTTCTTTGATCTTCCAAAATTATTAGAAAATCAAGGAATTCATGAAGTTCCACATTTGGAGCGTGTAAGTAAGTGATTATTTACCTTTTTGGGTTGAATTCGGCAAGACCAAAAATTGTGGTAATCTGTTGATTATAGAAAATGAATCAGAGGCTCGTCAAAATTTGGATTTTCTGCAAGTTATAACGTCTCATGGGAGATGGGACCATTTAAAGCCATATCCAAATTTCCACTTACTTCGCCTACGAAGGCTTTGGCAGCTACAACACCAAGTCCAGTGGTCATATGGCTCAAGTAAGCAACTGGGCTCAACAAGGCTGCGGATTTCACCTTGTCTATTTGCTTTCCTTCGGAAAAGGTTGACAAAGCCATCAATGTTCCCTATGGATTATCATCAAAACTAGGTGATGTTACAAGTACAATGTAAATATAGCAAGTGTTATTGAATACCATTAGCATGAATAATGCACACTAATTTTTTGTTTCTCTGGGTGCAGTGTCCGCTATATGCCTATATCAATAACATCCACAAATTAAAGTGGACATCTGTTTCTTTGTCTGTGAAACCTCACCATCGAATGGCCTACGTAGTGAATTTTTTGGCCTGTTTGTCGGAACACGAAATCAAATAAAGCTGGTAAGTCATGCTCCACTAGGTCATCCCAAGTCCAATTCCAAAATTCCTGTCAAATTGGAGGTGAAATTAGTGCCATAAGGTAATTAAAGCAGTTTAGAAACTTCTGTAAACATAAAAGGATAAACAAAAGAAGTAGGAATCATGTTTCCTGGAAAGAAATATTACACCAGAGAAGCAATTAGGAAGGAGGGGGATAACATCCATTGACTGCATATGGCACCAAAAAGAGAAAAATAGAAGTGATGGAATAAAAACTATTGAAGAAAATATTGGTGACAAATGTTACCGGTTTGCTAGGATCAAGGGTCACATGTCGCCGGCTGTATCTGGTTCCTCTGACGTTGGCAATCCATACATCATATCCGCTATCAGCCAAGATCATCGCCAAAGATTGTTGAGGAGAATTCAACAACCAAGTCATTCCGTCCTGCAACGAAATTGTAGCATCCTCAATCCAATTTTTAATTACCCTATTTTGCGTTTTAATATTGTAGTACTAGTAGTTCTAACAGAAGACATAGCCAAGGGGTTCTGTCCAAGAAATGAAAAAAGACTAGTAGCACATATGTCCAAATTACTGTACTGATTCACGGGCACAACTTATTTTTATTTTCATTTTTCTTTTTGGGTCTAAAGGCACATCTTTGTACTTATCCTCGTGTACATGCATGACATAAGTACATGCCCACAAAGCGTTTAGTAGTACCACTGTACTTCACTTTCTTGTGATCTAACTTTACTGTGTTAGTTATTATACGAAAGAAGCCAATTAACCAGCGCAAATCACAAGCGGTGTTCTTTACTTCACTAGAATCTATGGCGGTCCAGACAAATCAAGGGTCCAAACTCCCAAGGACGCGGTGACGTGCATGGTTCGCTGCATTACATGCATTGCTTAGAGGTTGGGGACAAAGTAGGACCAAACTGGAGTCTGACCATTCCTTCTATCCAAGGGCCTTCATCCTTCAAACACAGAGTTGTTTTGTTGTGTGGAAGATGAAGATCCCTATTCCTCACTTTCATGGCATCGGCCGTCTTGTAGCTGCCCGAGATATCTACTTAACAACTAAATGCGGCGATTTAGTCCAGCTATGTTCTTGTTTTCTTGCACAATTGTGCCTCAAATTTTCGCTGTTAAGAGATAAGAGCAACTACGTATGCCTCGTATACGTAAAGAATTTCTTGAATTCTTCTTGTTCACATCATATATTCAGTTATGTTTCACATTTGTACATACCACTTTTTGTTCGACACACTCCCATGACATCGTTCTCTTTTCCGGGACGGGGTAACCTTTTTGGCCCTCTGCTCTTGGTCTCATAGAAATGATATAAATAAATCAAATATGCAATTGGGCCCTTTTCTGTTAGTCTCGTAGAAATGTTATAAATAAATTAAACATGAAAGAAAGTTATCTATAAGACAAAAATTATTGACTGATATGACATGGAGGACTACATGATACTAGATGGACTTCCTAAACCAAAGGACTTGAATCATCCCTAAGCTCAAATTCTCAATTCAATAATTTTCAGATCAAGGATTAATGCGTTATTTTCACTTTTTTGAGTTTCTTAATCAAAAGGAAATTGGACAGTAGTAAACATTGGAGTGCCCCTGTGGCTGGCGATACCCTACACTGCAACAATAAAACATTTATACAGAGAAACTATTACATCTGAATTTAAGGTCTGCTCAGAGAGATCAGAGCAGACGTTGCCGGCTGGGCTGAGAGGGGCATCCTATTTCCCTTCTCAGGTAAGAGCAAAGAAATTTGAATGGGCTGGCACCAGACTCCGGGTATGTTGCTTAACTTTTTGACTAAAATGAGTAGTGTAACTCGAGTAAAATGATGGAGGCCACAAAGGTATAATATCTTACTGGGCCACTCTTCATCATATTGTCAAATACCTCTTGTCGATTTCACACTACTAAACCCGCCATCTCAGGGAAACCTCACGCTAATTACTTATAGATATCTACAATCTTTTATTGTTATTTACTGGGATTTTAAGGTTCCAATAACATAGGCTCCGCATTAAAATGTAGGCTGCAGTTCTTACCACGAGAACCCCATGTTGTAGCAAGACTGGAGGCTTGCTCGTCCCACCACCTCCCGCAAGACCTTCAGGAATCCTTTGCACGCTTAATATGTAGCCATCATCAGTTCTCACCTGAGACATGTCACATACATTCACAATTTACTTCAATTAATTTAAGCACTTCTGCTCGGCCATACTTAAAAGTACTTGAATAATGCAAATATTAAATATTAATCAATGGAAGGAGCACTTACATCAAACTCCTGACACTTGTAACCATGTATTGTTACTGCCGAAGCACATATACCTGCTTGTGCTGCGCCAGTGACGACTTCAGCACCTGTTAGGTGGAGGAAAGGATCCCGACTAGAGGCCACGACTTGATAATGATGAAGTGTTAAGGACAGTAGTGCACATAAGCTCAAAATAGCTAAATTCGAGGAGCTATTAAGAGCCATTTCTTGCTTTACTAAACTGGTTTTGAGCACGGAAGTCTATGGCTTAACCGTAGAGGCGAAGGTATATATAAAGGGGAAAAGGGAGTGTGAACAACAGAGTGAACCAAAACGAGAAAACGAATTGGTTTCTTTTACAGGTTTAACTGACTGCTGAGATCTCTGGCTTGTAGGAAGGGGCTTCTCTGGTTTTCCGGGCTCTTTCACTGAGAAGGGAATGGGTCTTGGACCCACTTCGAATTCTTCCTTTATCTTAAAAGGTATAAATGTGCTTTTTCTTTAGATGTAATGTGAAACATCTTCACATATATGCATCAGTCATATAAAAGTATAAACACCTTCATTTGTCTATGCGCCGGAGGCGTAGGGGAATAAAGAATACTTCATTCAAGAAGTGAAGTAAGCCCCAATTAGGAACAAAAAGGAACTGAGATTAGCTGAAAAATAGAAAAGGATAAGCATCTGGGGTACGCAGGAATAGTGTATTTTCTGACTTTCGATGTCGAAGCTTAGCTAATCGCGGGCTGTGAACACTTGGGAAGTGTAGAAGAAAGCAGGACCATTTTGCTTGTGTGGAAATACGGTGGTTACGTTTTGGCGGCTTCCGCTAATTCAACAATTGAGGAAAAAGATCATATGGCTTACAAATGTTAGTTTCTTGTTGGCTTCATCTGCAACGGCCCACGGTGTCAATCTCGATCCCCCTCGAGTACGTGCTGGTAACTTTGGTACATAAAAATCATATAATCGAGGATATGCGGGAAAGGCAATGTAGATCTTTGTCAACTTCCACTTTGGGGCCTTCTATTGAATTCAAAGAGTATTGATACGTTATTAACTTCTTATATCCACGTAAACCAATATACTATCTTCAATCCTAGTTAAAATTTTAAAAAAAGCTTGTCTTCTTTCTTCTTCCGTTTTTGTCGAACAATTTAAATCCGTTTTGTGAATTTTTAAGTTGAAATTTTCTGGCCCAATTTTGTGTAATACATGTTACAGGTTATAATTGGTAATAATTTTTCAATCAAGAAACCTCATCGAGTATAATTGGGAGTGGCTCTTAGAAGGAACACATGACTTTTATATAGGCATATATATCTTAGTTCATTCAGATCAACTCCACACGTCAAAGCAATCGTCCTCTTCTATCACATGTACGTGAAATCTGTTACCATGTTTTTGGGAATTTTGGTTTCGCAAGAAAAGATGCCAACAGAAAAAGGTTGTAAAATAGTATAAAGAAAAGAAAAGAAAATAGAGATGGTAAGGAAAAGTAAACATTTAAAAAGAAAAATGTACAGGTACGTTAACCATCCTTATCCTAACATTTGCATCCATTGTTCATGTATTCCAACAACGAATTGTTAAATTAAATATAGAAGTTCTGGAGAAAATATTTATACAATAAATGTAATACCTTGTTATGGATGTCGTCACTCTCGAAACCCTGAAACTGAATAGAAGAATCATGTCATGGCTGATACCTGTAAATTTCCAGAAATTTAATTTCTTCTATGTCAGTTTACTGTGAATTGTGGCATGCTAAGGCGACTTCTTTCCAGCATAATGGACTGCCAGCAATTAAGTTGCATCACAGATTGAAAGTTCCAAGGCTATGCATTAGCTGCGGGATGGCGACAAAATGCACCATTGACTATGAAGGGACGATGCCATATTCATTCTTGATCCACAGCCCAGCAGAGTTTGAAATGGATGCGCATAATTGATGTATTTGTACTAAAAATTGATCCTGCAAGTTCCATACGTTGAATAATTACTACTGCGGTGGATTGAAAATTTCATGGCTTTCGAAAGCAACACATTTCCTATGTAAAACAAAGCTTCTTCGTACCATGTTAAACTTGCAGATGTAGTCACCAAAATTCTGGAAAGGCATCTTCCTATTAATTTTCCATTTTCCAAAGGTTTGGAATTGGATTTTTTTCCTTCAATTTCTCCCAAAGGACTTCATAAAACAATCGGCCCTGATCCTACCCGTTAGCAATGAATAAGCTCTGGGATGCGTTGGGCTGCTTTTTGTCCAAGAACGAATTGGGCATCAAACATCCATCTAATAAATGTGGAAAAATAGCCAACAATTGACATCTGCAAATAAATTTTCCTACTTTTATAGTCTTCTTTTTACAAGAGAGACGCCTTCGGCCTTTCACAAAAATTGCTGTATTAATGAATGTCAGCCAAACTAATGTCCAAGTTTTTGTATTTTCGTACATCTAAAACAGAAAACTCACAAAATACGTTGCTTTCAGATCCTTTTCCATTAATTTATTGTAGATGTTCAACATACTAGCTTTATACATGCACCTGAATCCAAAATTTTTGTTCAGATATTTACTCTACTGATGCCTGTAAAGTCAAGCGACCTTACATTCTCAGAGCAACGAATTTTAGCTTTTGTTCATTCCATATTCCGTTTACACAGCACAAAATTCAACAGGCTAAAGCTCATTCGTCACCCAACACTTCGGGCAGGGCTCATCCTTTTCTTCCTTTCTCTAAAGCTACGCAACCTTGGAAGGCAGCACTGTGCTGACTTCACTGACTTCTCCTCAGAAAGCTTTAAATCCCCATTTGGAGATTTTTCACTATTGCCTGCAGAGTTGGCTCCGGAGACATAAGGAGTGCCATTTCCTGATTTGGAAGGGACTTCAACAGCAGTAGTCTTCAAATCTAACTTTGCAGTAGCCCCATTTTGGTTGCCAGCTGCATTTTGCTGCTCATCTTGGTCACTTCCTACTGTTTCTTTAAAGAGTTCAGCCAGTTTCTTTTTCTTATCAGTGGGAGATGGCTCGAGCAATGAATTAGAGGTTCTCTCTGCAAAAAGATGCCTATTGGGTTGTGGGGTTCCCACAGAAAAGCCGTGATGCACAGGAGTATTTCCCCGAGACGGGGTAAAATCTGTTATTACAATGAAAGAGACGTCAACAAGATAAGACCCAAAACACAAGCAATAAAATGTAAAGAAGAACCGAAAACTTATAAATATCACGAAACAACTAAGAGTAGAACCTAAGTGCCAGTCTGGACAGATATAGTAAAGAATATATATGCATGACATCAACAGCAACTAATATCCAGCCACAAACCAATAGTCCAATTCAAGTTAGGTGACGCTTTGCTTGGCAATAAATTTTCAGCACAACGCAAATTTAAGCTACCTCACTTAAAAATTATATTATGTCTCAAAAGCAATAGATAGAAAGGAGAGACAGAGACTTAAAAGAAAGTCAATAACACATAGGAGGAAATTTTTGAATACACAAGTCCCTCTTCCCAGCAACCCTTACTATCATGGAGACGCACATGCAAACAGGTAGAGAGAGAGAGAGAGTGTAAGTAGATATATCATACCACCATTTACACTAAAAAAGTCATCTTCACAATCTGACTCTAACCAAGGGTGGGAATCAAAGAAGGTTTCTTCTTTGCTACCTGAGATCCAAGGAACATTTCAGATTAGATTCAGGAATGTATTAAAACAAATTAAAAAGCTTCAACCAAAAAAAGAAAAAAAATTGAATAAG
Source organism: Mitragyna speciosa (assembly GCA_024721245.1). Classification (NCBI taxonomy): domain Eukaryota; kingdom Viridiplantae; phylum Streptophyta; class Magnoliopsida; order Gentianales; family Rubiaceae; genus Mitragyna; species Mitragyna speciosa. The sequence continues at coordinate 26,294,110 of CM045562.1, read as the reverse complement.
TTATTTCACAAAGACAGATGTAGACTCTTTGGAGCTAGCAGTGGTAAAAAACATATGAAATATACTGGACTTGCGAGTTACATTATCACTGTTGTAAGCCTGTCACTTCGACCAATTACAATTTTATTGTAAGACAAGCACATACCATGACATAGGATTTTAGGAAGTAAGAAAAGCCAAATGTAAAAGGTTTACCTAAAACCATAAAAAGAGATGCAAGAACTATAGAATGTGGGTGTTATGAAGGTAAGCAATGGATATCATATGGAATCAAAGAAGTAAATTGGTGAATAACTCGAACTAGTTCATTCATCTAATGACCAGATCGTATTTACCCTAATCAACAAGATTTTTTATTGTACCCAACAAGCAAATTTCCTACGTAGAGGAAAACAAGCAGAGTTAACCAATTGCTCTCCACTGGGACTATTGGTAGAACTACTTACTTTACCAGTTAACGGGAAAAGAGGTCTAATATTCGTACTTGTTCTACTTGTGAACTATATTCTACAAACTCCAAGCAAATCCGAGCATTTGCCTTGATTCCATCTCTCAAGTGGTTAAAAAAAACATGATGAAACTGTCTTGGCCTTTCTATAAATAAGGCTGATTTCTTTCTTCTCTTTTTTTTTTTTTTTAAATTATGTTATGTGAGGGGGTACATTTACCTGGTTGATTATCTTTTATGGCACAATTTCCTTTAGATTTCCAGGACTTTTGCCTGTCCCTCCAAAAATTAAATGTTTTATAGGATCACACTTGCTTTAGTTTGGGGATTTGGGTTTTCAGTTTGGCCCCACATTAATTAACCTTCCAAACAGAGCTTTATCTTCCTAGGCTGTTGATATTCATCCAGCCAATCAGCAATGCAAAGAAAATAATGGTTTAGTGGCCCCGCATAGACACATAATTGCAATAGTAGTATGTAGTTCGTTGTCCATCTCAAGCAAAGAATGGCAGTTGGAATGAGTGGACAGTCTTCATCATGTCAGATTGTAGCACAAGGGTAAAAGAAGAAATGACTTATAAGTCCTCGGATAACTAAGGAGACAACAACCTCAACCAGTACCATCCAAGATTCAGAAAATGGTCTCTTTCATACAGCAATGAATCCTTCAAAATACACTGAAAGCATTATTCCCACTTACCATCTCTAGAACCATGTCAGCAAACTTTGCACATTCCATTATTACAATTTGTATTCCTTTTTTTCTTTTTCTTAGATCTATTGAGTAAGAAGTTTAAAACGCAGCGAAAGAAATGGGCATCACAAAATTATTCCTGTATCATAAATCTCCATAGATAAAATCTGCATTTTCTCTAACTACCATTTGCAAGAATTCAAAGTCATAGCCAATACAGCGCAGAGAATTGTAATATCTTATTGTACGCCTGAATGTGTATGATAAGGAGCAGCTAACATTATTGTAGTGTCAGGTTAACAACCTAAGTTTGTTATAATCATCTCATTAGGAGGTCCCACAACTAATACAATTTCAAAGGGTAGTATTACAGAAGAGTCTTAGGCAATTAGGGAGACCTTTTGCTGTTCCACATATAAGAAAAGATAATCAAAACCTTAACCACGAATGCAAAATCATTATAGTATTTTTTTCGTTTTTCTTCATAAGCTAGCGGATGTTGTTTTCAAGCTGCAGACTTTTTGTCTTTGTCCAATCACCTAACACAATCTAACTAATTAGCATAACTAACTGGTGGAACCCTGAACATATTGATCGGTGCAATAGAAATAAAATTAGTAAAAAGTTTCTGAAATTTCTTTTGATTTTATCAGTATAGTTCAAGAAAATTATAGATTAAGTCTATCCCTGCCCTCAATAAAACAAATGGAACATGTCCACTCAAGGAAAAAACAAAGAAAGTAAGAAAACAAACACAAAAATAGAAAAGCTGATAAAGATTCATTAAAACAACAAAGGAAGTTAGCACTAAAGGATCACTTCTGTACAAATAAGAAACAAAACACGAAAGCCAACAAAACCATAATCGGAAAAGCAAGAAGTTATCTGACATCCATGCCGGTAAAATACACATAAGAGAAAATAAAACTAAAAAGAAAAGGAAATCGACATCAATAGTGCGCATTTTTATTCCCAGAACATTAAAAGGGGGGGGGGGGGGGGGTGAGAAAAGTTAGTAGTAAAAGTAGTACCAAAGTCGCGATAAGACGAAACAGGGGGAGGCGGCGACCAGTGAGACTTGAGAACGTGATCGGAAACCACAGTCTTCTCTTTGACCGGTGAAGGAGTGACGAGCTTGTCAGTTTTGGACCCAAATCCCAGACGAAGCTTCAAAGCTGACTCGGAGTCCTTGTGGACAGAAACGCAGGAACCCATCTCTAAAAACGTTTCCTTCTTCTTTGTTTAGTTCCCTGTAGGCTTTAGCTGATCACATCACCATTTAACAACCCAAGAAAAATACCGGGAGAAAACGACTGTAAACTGAGTGAAGTAGAAGAGAGGATCAGAGGAACCGTGAATATGGAGGTAGTAAGGGGACCCTTGCTGCCCCTGTCTCAGCGTTACGCTTCGAGTTAATTCAAGACGGTAAGAATTCTTCTTTTTAGTGCAATCTCACACACCCACAGAGAGAGAGAGAGAGAGAGAGAGAGAGAGATCCCGCGGGAGAACCGTAGGGGAAAAGGGGGAAAGATAGATTAGAGGACTTGAAAGCGAAGTTATTGCATTGCTAATTTGCAAGGATGGGTCCCGTCTAGAAAAAAGTAGGAATAATTGCAACTTTTATATGCGTGTACTTGTTGAATATTTTGTTTTGTTATGGCAGGAGAGATTTATCTCTTCTGCTTGTTTCTCTCTCACCATTTCTGACTGTTTGGCAACGGAAGAACAAAAAGGTTGGGGGAATGGGATTCTGGGAATGGGAATGCATGATTAATAATTCAATTAGCAAATTAGTTGAACATGTCGCATATGGCCAAAGAAAAATATTCTCCACTCTCAATCTCTCATGTGCTGCGCGTTGGAATTTCCCAGGGGATGATGACCTCAGCTTCTCGGGGTTCTGGTTTCTGTTTAGTTGCTGAAAATGTTTTTTTCCTCTATTTTCTTTTTTCTTCAAAGGCAAATATCACTTTTGCTGTATTATTGTGATTAATTTTTTTAGAGGTTTTTTTAAATGATATTATTGCAATACTTTTAAAATAATTATTTTTTATGAGATAAAAATAATTTAGGAGAAGTATTTTTTTTTAATTTATTCAAACACATCCAAAGTGTACAAAGTTATATTCAATTCACCATCTAAGGTTATGCTTTTGGAGGAACAAATCTTGGTCAATAACTAATTTTAGATTCCTTTTTCCACTAAATAATTATATAATACAATCTAGAATATGTGTCAAAACCAGATGAAATTTATAATTAGTTATATCTTTTTAAAAGGATTTTTTTCGTCAGTTTATTAATTTTGCCCAAATTTTGGAGAGCAAAACAATCATGAAGTGCAATAAATGATATGTAGTTCATTATTATTCTAAGTTCCTGGAGATATGAATTCACATGGGAAGTCGAGCTTAATTTTATGTTTTATATGAAATTTTAAGAAAAATAATGAGCTTGTGTGTTTATTGCATTATATGGGCTCATACACGAACCAACTCATTAGATTCGTCGTACAAGCTAGGTTGGATAAGAGCTCACTTCAAATTAGTTATTTAAAGGCTAAATCACAAAATGCCTATAATGTTGCATCGGTAGTAAATTATTCCTTGTATTTATGAAACACACAAATTGCCCCCTTGAATTGATAAAAGATTTTTATACCTTTTATACACAATGTTTTGACGATTTTCTCTTTTTTGTACTAAACCTAATATATACTTTTACGAGCGGGTAGAACGAAATAATATATGAGAGAGAATTATCAAACACATGAACTACAACACACACATACACTCTTTTGTTATTAGGTGAAATTGCTCTTATATTGCTTTAATTAGAAATACAAGTCCGTGATTGCTATACTTTTTATTATTATCACTAACAGAAATAATATTACTAACATTTATTCATACTCTATTTTGTATATATTTGACAACAATTGCAAATTTATATTCACTTTGCAATCTACTCGTTATACATCACGGCAAAAATAAACTATTCATGTATTTTTTCATACTTTTTTCCATCTTGAACATAAATAATAGGAATACTTTGTGACAAAAATTTTTACAATTTTGGAGTCATGATTTTGATTTTTTACATAAGTGTGCAACCACAATATTGGTTTGGAATAGTAATGCTATTTGGTTTCTATATAACAATTTAATAAGTATAGTAATATTAAAAATTTATGAGGACAAAATTGTCCTTATGAAGGTGAAGTGTACACGAGGGGATAATTTGTTACTACAGTAAGACGCAATTTGTGTGTTTTTTAAACACAGGGGTTAATTTGTTACTTGCCCAACACTATAAGGGGCATTTTGAAATTAAGCTTTCTTTAAATACTAAAATTAAATCTCAACTCAATTTTATGTTCGTTAAATATCCACATCCACTCTAACTCAACCGCGTAAATCTCTAACAATTGTGTAAAAGGCAATTAAAGTACTCAAACATCACGTTGATTCAATAAAAGGTTGATCAACTTATTTACATCTCTATTTGCCATTTACGATGTCTCAATAATAATAAAAAAAAAACATTTACCATCTCTATTGCCGTTTATTATTCATTTACTTAAATAATATACTAATATTTTGATTCTTCATTTTCTCTTTTGAAAATGAATACTAGAATTGATATTTAAGATTGTATTGATTCTTTTAAAATTTAGAAGTATAATGCATTAATATTTAATTTCTCCGAACAATTAATACTTGTTATAGAGCCGAATTTGTTACTCGTGGTTCATTTGAAAATTCAGGTTGCATCCACTGGAACTAGTGCCCCAACAATTGTTAATATAATCATTTTAGACAATTTGCAAGTTGTTTAGATACTAACCTTATAAATATGCATATCAATTTAACAAGTATACAATAGATGCTAAAAAATAACTACTGTTTACCGAGAAAACTACCATATTTAACATCATTCAATATCCACCGTCCATTTTCTCTAACTTTTAATCATGGTTAGGAAATTCAGAAAGCAATTCCATCGGGTGGGTGGTGAGAAATGAGAATCCAATCCGATCCACGCGAATCTCGAGCATCACAATTCATTTTCATACCACGCTCCCTGCACTACTCCTGAATTTTAAGCAAAGAATATTGCCAAGGCAAAGGGGGAAAATAAAAAAAGGGGCGGGGGGGGGGGGGGGGGGGAGGGGGCTGGGTGAGGAAGAATCTTTCAAATTAGGCTGCATTTTTTTTTTTTTGGGAACCCGAATCCGTTACCCGCGTTCAACGTCGTGTTTTTCTGCGTTGTCCTAATTGTAATTGGTCCTTGTAAGTCTGCCGTTGTTTTCATCCACCAAACAGGCAGAGCAAAAAAAATTCCACTCAAATTTTATGTGCGTTTTGACGCAACAGAAATCCTCCAGAATTAGGAAAATTTTAATTGGGTGGGTGGAAACGAGATATTGATAGCCGACATAGCCGATAACGAAGCAACTAGGTACCATTAGTTAAACAGAAAAATGATCTCTATAGGAGCCCCACACACAAATATCATTTTCATTAGAGGAGACAAATTTCGAGGATGTGGTTCATACATGAGAAGAGCTGTATCTCCGTGGGGCCAGGCTACTAAACCAAGCACTCACTACAGTTTCAAGCTAAGCCATTGAATTGCGTAGAAACCTTGAAAATCCAGCTTGAAGTGATTGAGGCAATTAAATTACACGGACACCTATAGCGTTTTGGCACGTTGGCAACAATTTGTTTAAGAAGTACAAAGAAAACACTGGAATGCCTATCCAGTTGTTGTTGGCTTTTAATTTGGTTGATTTGTTCCTTGAAACCATTGTCATCCAACCCATCTGGTGACACATGCTTCAGTTGATCGATCTGATTGATTTTGTCCTTATTGGAATGTAAAATTTATTGGAAAAGGGAAATTTAAAAAGAAGAATCATCACTTGGTGGAATGTCCACTTTTCTTATTTTCTTCGAGTGTTAATCGGGAATAAATAGAAAGTCCAGCAAATAGAACTCTATAGTTTTCAATTCAGAAGTTGGGGATTTAAATTTTATTAATATTAATTCTCCTTCTCCATTATAATAGTGTGGATTTAATTAAAAAAAGCGTTAAATAGCTTTAGGAAAAGAAAAAATGAAAGAAAATAACCTGAATCAATATAAATTTGATTCGAGTTGCTTTTCTACGTAATTACTGGTTAGTTAATTCCGTCTCTCTCAGTCCTCTCAAGTTTAAGTTTTGTTTGGTTAAAAGGTAAGTCTTGTGACAAGAAACAAAAAATTTTAATACAACAGTTGAATTAAAAGCATAAGTAGTTGCGAATTGAAATCTATTTTTCGAAACAAACAAGTCACAGTTGATGTTATTGCTTTTTAATCATCTCATAACAATTGGAAGAAGGCTCGTGATATACAATCGCCCCCCGCCTTCGCTCCCTCCCTTCTTTTGCCCCTGCTTTTTAGTGAACAAAACTTGGTTATTTCTTTTTCAAATAAAACAAGTGGTCAATTGTAATTTCGGAAGTTTTTGGCATTTTCGCTTTTTTCACGGACTTAAATGCCAAAGACAGTAGTGTATAAGATTGTTTACTAGTCATTGATGACTGAGCATGTCAATCACGAGTTTTGTAGGTAGTGACGCATTTGAAGAACATAACCAACGTGTCATGTTGGCTGCCTAACCTTCCCATCTGCAATCGCTAAATTCTGAAGCCGCCACTCCTCCCAAACAGTAAGGGTGTTCATGGACCAGGTATCCGGTCCATAGATAAAAAATGTGAATCGAACCGATCTTTGCGATTCGGTAAAAATTCGAACTGCAAACCGGTCCATATGTAGCGGATACCCGGCCTTCCGGTTACCCACAAAACCAGTTCGGATAGGGCGGGTACCCGACCTGGTCCATAATAATTTACTTATATTTTTAAAAAAATAAACAAGAAAAATTAAAAAAGATTATAAATCACTAATAATACAAACATTAATATCTTAAAGTTAAATTACATCCAAAACCTTAATCTTCAAAAAAACAAAAATTAAATAAATAAGAAAACAATCACTTAGTTTTTCAAATTTCATCTTTTCATTTCAATCAACATAAAAACATAAATATTCAACAAATAACCAAAAACTATATAAACAAAAAAATAATCACTTAGTCTTTCAAACTTCATCTTCTCATTTCAATTAATATAAAAACATAAATATTCAACAAATAGTCAAATGAACACCCAAACTCACATGTGAAATTACATAAGTAACATGTGAAATTACATAACTACCCCCATTTCGGTTCGGTTCGGTTACCCGCCGGTTTGCAAAAATGTGAACCGCGAACTGATCCGGTTAAAATATAACCCGCCCCGCAAACCGCCCCGCCACAAAAAACCGGTTTGGTTACCCTTTTTTTCGGTTCGGGACGACTCGATTTTCCCGATTTTTTAATTTTTCGGGTTTTTTTGAACAGCCCTACCAAACAGCGCATCGTAGTTGAATAAATCGCTCATATACCCTTGAATGGGACTCGCGGCGGTTGGACTCGGTGTTAATATTAATAATGGTTTGGAACAATGTGATTCTATTTTTTTAAAAATTTATTTTTTGAATCAAATTATTAAAGTAAATTTTAAACATTTTAAACCAAAATCAAATCATTGCGTAGTAGTCTAAAAGTTGTTATGCTTTTGTACTCGTGTCTTCCTTAATATAATAGGCTGCCAGTTCGTTCTTTAATAATTTAGTTGTCAACAAACTTCATACGAGTATCATTTGGTTGTCTTGCCTTTTGGGTTTCTTTATTTAGATTGGCACCTTCAGCCACATTGAATTTTGTTTTCCAAAGTGAACTACAGTACAGTTGATTGATAAAACTTTACTCTAAAGTCCCTAGTTAGTTTGGTTTGTAGCAGAAATTTTGGAGGAATGTATGTCGTGAGATTTCTTCTTTTAATATAAATTTCCAGACAAAATATATAGAGATGGAGCAAGTATATAGGGAAGTAAAATAGAGAAAATCTCATCGGGCCTTTTGGCAAAATGGATCATTCGAACATATCAAGGCTTATTGGGCCCAATTCAATTGGACGACCTTTCTCTAACCCAGAGCACAGATGCAACAATGCTTCCTCGTTTCTCAACCTAATTTGTACTCGTTTAATTGGGCCGCGAAAATGGATGCAATCTCACAACAAAGACTTCTCTGAATAAGCAAATGGAAGGAAATGAAGAAACATTTTTCTTTGCAAATTTGTTTTTTTGTGAGGAAACGCAAGACCATTTGTTATCAAACAGTTAAAAAAAAAAAAAAAAAGAGGAAAAATTTTTTAAGTCAAAACGGAAGGCAAATTATACCAATATATTAATATATACGGAGAGTAAAAGTTCTAATGAAAAGTGTGGTGGAAAAAGGACAATACGTCTGAGATTTATCCAATATGAGATAGAACAAGGGAGCCCACCCAAGGTCGGCGTTTCGTGTTTCTGCGGAGCACGTTCTTCTCGTTATCTCTCCAAAATCTTTCATCTGCCTTCAAGCTCGAATCATCAGGGCGTGATATATTGATAAGCTCAACTCACGCCTTTACGCAATACTTATGAGAGCAAAAGCACAAAAATGTAAATTTGAAGGATCAATGCAACCCCGCCTTTGACCTTCTATTTCGGAAGTCCTAAGTGGGAATGGAAAGAGCCGAAAACCTACCTACCACGCAGGACTGCTCCAGTTTTTGCTTCTGGGAAGGCTGATTCGAAAATTGGCCTTCGATCTTAGACTCGCAATGAACAGTCCACTGCCCGAGCCCAAATGGCCCAGACTGGAATTTTTTTTTTTTTTCTAATATTCACGAGAAAGAAACCTCACAAGGTTAGATTAAATAAGGTTACGGGAGAATTAAATCTAAACTACACTCACAATTCAACACAAACTGAAATTGAATCGATTGATATTCCCGGCTTACGGTCATTCGCCCGAGTGAAGAGTGCAGACACCAAAGTCTACAAACGGCGGTTAAAAAAAGACGGGAAAAGTACTTCTTCCGGTATAATAATAATAATAATAAAAACAGTCAATAACGGCAGCTGCTTACCTCATATTCATATATATTCATATTAGGTGAAATTCAGTTATCGCAGTAGGTTAGCGATTCTAACCGCGACGGTCGAATAATTGGTATAGTTATCCAAGTCGATCCTCTGTCTGCAGATTCAAAATCGTAGGTACATACACACATCAACCATGGTGAAGCCGAAAATCGCCCCCTCGATGTTGTCATCGGACTTCGCCAATTTGGCATCTGAGGCCGAGCGCATGCTCCGCTGCGGCGCCGATTGGCTCCACATGGACATCATGGTACTTTTTACACTAACATATGTTCTATCAATCACCTCTATAATCGCCCTATTATGTATCTCGTAATCTCAACTCTGATATAAGTTCCTTCGTATTCTAGGCTGATTTTAAAATATATATATATTTTTTATTTGGGCTTCTGAATTTACTGGACACTTTTAATTTGTGCTTTGCAGGACGGGTAGGTTGGAACCCCAGATCAAGCCAATTGAGTTGACGCATGACAAAATACTGCATAATTTTCTTATATGATTTGTATATAGCTTATTTTTAATTGAAGGGTCACCTGAATTAAGCATCTTTTTTCATATTTGCAGACATTTTGTTCCCAATCTTACAATTGGTGCTCCGGTCATTGAGAGTCTCAGAAAGCATACAAAGTAAAATTCCTCGTATTTATACCTTTTTCACTTGATTATCATATTTTGGCCGTAGTTCCTGTTGTTATTGTGAGGAAGGACTAAAAACAATCCCTTGCAGGGCGTATTTGGATTGCCACCTCATGGTTACGAATCCTCTTGATTATGTGGAACCTTTAGGGAAAGCTGGTGCTTCAGGTTTTACTTTTCACGTTGAGGTATCCAAAGGTAAAGTTATTATTATTATTTTTTTTTTCCAATTGCGAGTCTCATTTGCTTTTTCTTTAAAACTAATTCAAAACTCGCATATTCCCCAGATAATTGGCAAGAACTTGTCCAAAGAATAAAGTTGAAAGGCATGAGACCTGGTGTTGCATTGAAGCCTAAAACACCAGTTGAAGAAGTGTATTCCCTGGTATCCAAGTGATTTATCTCATGTCAGATGTTTCATTTTATAGACTACCATTTGTTATGTTCTTAATTCTTGATATGTTGCTGCAAAATTGTTCTAGTTGTTAATGGTGAGTTGCCTTTTTACCATTATAGGTTGAGGGTGAAATGCCAGTCGAAATGGTTCTTGTAATGACCGTGGAACCTGGGTTTGGGGGGCAAAAGTTTATGCCAGAAACGATGGATAAGGTGCTTTTCTCTGACTCTTCGATCGCAATTATGTGACTGCCTATTTTTTTTTTTTTTCCCCATTTTGCCTATTGATCAATACCTGTCAATTTGCATATCAGGTACGTGCGCTCAGGAAGAAGTATCCATCGCTTGATATAGAGGTGAGATCAAGTTCTTCCTAAATTTACAATGCTTTAGTTCTGTTAGCTTGCTTTTCAATTATTTCTGTCACCATGGAAACCCTGGCCTCTTCCGTCACCACATCCCTGGCAAAAGAGACTGAACTCAATGTACTTCTGTTCTTCTCAGCACAATTATATGAACTATTTTTGGCCTGGTGTCAGTTTTATGTCCTGCATACAATATCCCATCACAGAGTGTTCGCTTAATCTTTCAAAGAAAATTTGAAATTTGACCAGGTTCTTCTCAACCATGAACTGGTTTATTTTGTTATGCAGGTTGATGGTGGCTTAGGACCTTCAACCATTGATATAGCAGCTTCGGCGGGAGCAAATTGCATTGTTGCTGGAAGTTCTGTGTTTGGAGCACTCGAGCCAGCAGAAGTTATATCCCTAATGCGAAAGAGTGTGGATGAAGCTCAAAAGCTCAGTTGATTATTAGACAGGCAAGAACTCTTATAGTGGTTGAGTTTTCATCCATAAATAAATGCAAATATATTTTTTATTTTTGTTGTATGTCATCTTTACATTCAAATATGATGATTTTAAGTTTCACTACTGCGTTGATGAGTGGCCCTTGTTGTACTATATCAACTGTAAGAAGCGTAGCTTCTCAAGAAATGACTTAAAGCCGTTTTCCTTCCTGCTATTGTCTATCTTGTTGCGTGGCTTTAATTTGTAATTTTTCTCTACCTCAACAAATAAGACTCTTTATTGTTGTTCGAGAAGTATTTTTTATCTGTTCTATAGAGTTGACGTTTTGATTACTGTAATCATGTGTTCCTGTCTTTAAGCTTTCACATTATTTGAGGAAGCAAAACTTGCTAGCCATTAAAGAGGTTCTACTGTATTTGTATCTAGCTCTAGTTTATCTTATGAGACAACCTTTCAGGCTTGAGTATTGATGTAAACGCCTTAGAATGTCCTTGAATGAAATGCACATGGCTTGAATCTTGTCATTGAACATAAGGTTTTCATGTTCTTGATAAATGGATGTGCAGATTACGGTCAGAGGGATAGGTCATCTTTCACATTAGAGATCCACCTTTAGATGAGTTGTAGTTCTTTAGGTATTCCATGTTCTGTTCATATCTGAAAAGAAAGAAGTGATTATTTGTATCCTTTGAGAAATGTAAGCCGGCATCTGTATTCAGAAAGTAAACATTCCCCTGGTCTGGTGGTATCCTTGGAAATGTTGAGTTCTGGATGGTGTTGCTTCCTATTTCCTCCCAGGAAATCTGTCCACTCCATTGATATGGTGAATCCCACGAGAATCCAATGTGAATATATATTTTAATCTCTTGCGGGCGTAATCCACGATGAATGATTATTTAAAAATTAGTTGTCTCCGCATATATGGTAGGTATCCATTTCACATGTACTGTAACATAGTGCTACTATAACTTACATCTCTGTTGCTCTATGTTCCCAAAAAATTTTGGCATTCCACCCCGCCGCAGATCTTATACTTCTAACTTTCAATAATGTGTATCGATGGATCTGGATGGATTGAACGCGTGTCTAGTTCTTAGTCTCTTCAAAAAAAATAAGTGGGCTTATTTTAAGCACACAAGTGGTGAACACGTGCTGTCACGTGTATGGTGCATTTGCTTTTTCCTTCGGTAATTTTTTAATCTAATCGTCCTCGAAGCTGCTTCTCTCTTTTTTTTTTTTTTTTTTTCAAGAAAAGTGTTTTATGAAATTTTACCCTATAGGCTAAAAGGTTTCCATGAAATTTTACCTGTCCCCCAGTGCCCGCTACACGAAAAGAAAGATGGACGGAAGATAATCGTTCTAGAAATTCAATGTGTGGATTTTGATTACAAGTCCCTAGGCCAGATGCAATACTGCTATCGAAAACAAATTAGAAATAGCTACCTGAAGACTCTCCACTAAGTGCGGTAAAAAGAATTGGTGCGGTTTGGTGGGTTTTTCATTTTTTCCCCTTTTATTAATAACAAAGGCAAGATTTGATCGTGTAATGCTAGTTTCACCATCCCATATGGGATTTACTCTCCATGGAGGGGATCTGTTGCGCTGTCGAGTATCTGTTGCACGCACAGAGGAAATACCTTCGACATTTTCGATTCAGCTGATCAATGGATGACTTATAAGTAAAGTTGGACGTACGTAGCAATAGCTTTTCCATGATGATATTGGAGTTTTTCAACCTTATGTGTACATGAGAATTTGACTCATCAATCTTGTCTTTCTGGTAATGCCTCAGCTTTTGGTTAACATGCAGGGGCAAGAGGGGGGTCTTGTCCATTCATGCATTATACTGATACTGCCGGCCTACACAAAAATTACTCATAATGTTGCCTGCCTGCCTTATTCCCTCTTGCACAAGGATTAATAATTTCAGCAATAGCTTCACTGTGGTGTATGTATGTCATTCATTATGCAAGTTCCTGTGATACAAATCTATCAATAACTACCATTAAGGAAGGCAGCAGTCCATTCCCGGCATTCCCCATTTATCGTTATACTAACATTACTTTTTTTGGTTTTTTCTTTGTGAACGAATAGGGCAGCCACTGCTACTGCTTTAAAAAGTTCATTACAGTAATATAATCAGGCTAATTTTTAATTAGCTATTCACCTTAATGGCATTTTAGTCTCCTGGGGCAATTTAAACCGCCCAACTGGCCTACTGATATGATAGGGGCTATCTGCAATTTATTTTATGTGCATAAAGTTAGGCGTGGATAGCACATATATCTGTTTGTAAAAATATTGACATTCATATAAAGATCTAGACGCAGATTGTTGACCAGACCAACTTGGCATTCGAATACTCAAGAAAATGTTTGGACGCCAAAAGAGTTCTCTGGAGGACATGCAATAAGCATAATCACAGGCAACAGAGTAATGAATAAGTGGGAATCGGTATGGGAGATCAATTCCCCAGGCCAGCGGAATGGAATCAAGGCCAAGGCCAAGGGCAGAGGGTTACTCAATAACTAGAGACGGCTGAGTGCCATTATACAATGGTTGCAACTTGCAAGTCTCAACTTCCAATGATTCTGTCCATAAATCATCACTTTTCATAAACTAAGTTTGTATAGATCCCAAATATACAACACCTTTTACTGGGTGTTGTAAAAATTCGTTTTTACAAAGCAGTCCATGTGGGAGTGCGTGGTCCTGCTCCTCCTGCGCATCGCCACTATGATTAGTAGTATTAAGCTCCAACTGGAACTAAAGAACTTCGTCTCTGTACCTTTTCAGCTGCACTGGGACAGAAGTTGCTCGACTGCGAGGTAACATCTCCCGTCGTTTCTTCAAGCCGTCCTGTGATGGGAATAAACAACAACAGGATCGTTGCAGTACGTTTGCTGTTCTTCGTACTATTTCTTACTATTCATCTCTTTTCAATCTGAGCTTTTTCTTGCCCATCCAATTCGCCTTCTCAGAAGCAATGACATTTTTGCTGGCACTGAATTTCTTGCCCATAATCAGCCTCTGCTGATCTCAGTTGACTGTAAATGCAATGGCGGTTCCTTTGTAGCAGAATTGACAAGAACACTGTTCAAGGAGAAATCTTCTACAGTATTTCTCAGTCATAGGAGGGATTAACAACTTGCAAAGCCGTAAAAGATTTAGAATCAGAATTCCACACGACGGAATCTTGCGGATCAACAGACTTGGCCGATTCCTCAGAAATGTGCATGTCCGTCCTTTTCTGAATTAGCGCACTGCAATAAGCTTTTGCTGCCCTGTAAGTGAAGGTCATACGCTTGCTACCTTAGCCTTGAGCTTTAATATTACTCTTGAAAACATCTCTGTTAATAACAGATCTGGAGCAGATCTTAGATAAGAAATCTCGTGCAATTCTTAACTCTTCTGATTGCAGCTGAAGCTAAGCCTAGACTTGCCGCGATACTAAAGAAAAAAATAACCTACTACTCTTTCCCATCGCAAATCCATACAAGAAAAGGTCCAAAATGCGGATGATTGGAGTTTATATTACTATTGGCGCAATTGCATTTGGGGTAACGATTGCCATTGCAGCAGCTTTCCTCTTCCTTCGGTGGAAAAGAAAGAAGCACACCTCGTTTAAGAATGGAGATGTGGAGCTGCAACAGCTTAGTTTGAGTATAAGAACTACCAGTGAAAAGAAAGTTTCATTTGAGGGATCTGATGACGATTCTCTCAATGGTCAGCATATTGACACTACCCCACATAAAACACTGGTTGAGACATACACCGTTGAAGAACTGAGAAAAGCGACGGAGGACTTCAGTTCAACTAATCTAATTGAGGATTCTGTGTTCCATGGTCGTCTTAATGGAAAGAACTTGGCAATAAAGCGCACAACGATGGAGACTATCTCAAAGATTGAATTTGGGCTTTTCTATGATGCTATCCACCATCACCAAAACATAATTAGGCTGTTGGGGACCTCGTGCACAGCAGAGGTTCCTCCTGATTCCTTTTTAGTTTGTGAGTACGCCAAAAATGGATCCTTGAAAGACTGGCTTCATGGTGGATTGGCAATGAAGAGTCAATTCATTGCATCCTGCTATTGCTTCTTGACTTGGAATCAGAGGCTAAGGATCTGCCTGGATGTAGCCACAGCCTTGCAGTACATGCACCATATTATGAATCCTGCTTATGTCCACAGAAATATAAAGAGTCGAAACATATTTTTGGATGAAGAATTCAATGCAAAGATTGGAAATTTCGGTATGGCTAGATGTGTTGATGACACGATAGAGGACCAGGAATCTTATCCAAGCCAACCTTCCTCCAGGAGTAAAGGATATTTAGCACCAGAGTATCTTAAACAGGGAGTCATTGCACCAGCCATTGACATTTTTGCTTTTGGTGTCATTCTGCTAGAGACTTTATCTGGACAAACACCAGTAACGAGGGCCATTGAGAAAGGCGAAGAATATGTTTGTTTGTCTCAGAAAATCAAATTCATTTTACAATCAGATAACGCGGAAGAGCTGAGGGATTGGATTGACAACGCGTTAGGGGAGAATTATTCATTTGATGCAGCAGTGACGTTGGCCAACCTTGCAAGAGCTTGCGTCGAAGATGACGCGTCTCTAAGACCAAATGCAGGAGAAATTGTCGAGAAGTTATTAAGATTGGTGGAGGAATTACCAGAAGGAGACCAATTCGCCATGTGCGAGAGCTCGTGCAAACCTCTGGTCAAGGCGGCCGCAGATGCTATATGTGAAACAGAGTCATAAACAAATTTGTGATTTTGATATGAAGTACTACTACTTAAATTTTTTAAGTCTTGTAGCTGCTAAGCTGTTACCATCCTTGCTTACGCAGATGTATATTCTACTAATGGATAAGATATTTCTAAATTTTCAAAAGATAAATTTTTAGTTTACAATTAGTAATGCGTGGCAAATTTATCTTGATCTTAAAGATTGAAGCGGACAATGCGTGTGGAAACCGGAAGGAGCAGATGTGATGCCATTTAACAGGTCCATTTCTTTTTGTTATTTTGTAAGATAAGTTATTCGCTGATAGATAGGCATTCTTTTTTGACAAATTCCGGTGGGCTACTGCCCATGGTATTTTAAATGGCCCTTGTTGTTTGGACGGAGAGATTCTTTAATTAGTCAAAACGCGGCCTTCCATTCTATGCCCACATTTGGAAACATCTATGGTTGGTAGAAACTAAAAAAATAGGCCGGTCAAACTCAAACGCAAGATTCAGCGACTAGAAAGGTTTGTCGGTCCTCCTCCACCAGTGCCACGTTTCAACTTTTCCAAGTCCATTGCATTGCAAAATTAAGGCTCCAAGTACATTTGTTACTTAATTTATTTTTGGACCATTCCCCCAATCCCTATCCTTCATTTCGTCGCAGGAAGGCTATATGGTTACAACACAACGGCTAAACCGCCATACTAGGCTGGTAGAGGATTCTAGATAAATCATAAATGTAAGCCCGACAAGTCAGATATTATTGCCTGCAATGCAGCTGCATAGCCACTCCCCCCGACCGAGCTCAGAGAAATGCAATAACTAATTTCACGCAAGTCTTGATGTAAAGATCCCAGAAATTAATGTCCATAAAGATCGAAATCAACATGAAGAAAGGAAAAAAATATGAGGAATTGAATGTCCGAGACGATATCAATTTAAAGCTACACAATGAATGAATGAGTGAACGATGTACAGAAATTCAAGAAAAGAAAGTGAAGTGTTCAACAAGACATCATGTTCTTGAACTCGTCAAAACTTAGGACTCCATCACCATTGAGATCAAAATGAGCTATCATCTTTTTGCAGTCGTTAATACTTCTGGACTGTCCCAATCTACTGAGCATTCTCTTCAAACTCTTGGGGTTGATAAAACCAGTGCCCTCCATCTCGTACATTTTGAAAGCCTCCATTAAATCCTTGGCTTTCTCTTCGGCTCCTGCTCCTTCCACTATTCTTAAGAAGTCCTCGAAGCATAGCAAACCGTCTCCATCGGAGTCCATTAAAGCAACTGCCGCCTTTGAATCCTCCAAGGACATCTCGCCTCCCATCAACTTGACGCACTGTTGCAACTCAGAAGGAGATATTTTTCCGTCTCCATTTTCATCTAAGTGATTGAACACACGCTCATATTGTGTTTGCTTATCCATACTGAGATATTAATTTATAGAGCTGTGAATAAGAAGAAGTATCGATGGCTAGCTTATGGCACAAGAGATGAAATCAAATGAAAGCACTAGTAGAATTTCTTGCAGTGGTTTAAGAGAGAGTTTCTATTTTGTGTGGGGATCTGCAGAGGTGATAATAGTAGAAGTTAAGTAGATAGAGATATTTGATGCCTGTCTGGTGAGGATGAAATTTGCAGCGGGAAAACCATCAACTGAAGATTTTGGATGCTTTTGCCTTGAATTTGGGTTATATATATATATAGGGAACATGATGAACTACTTGCTGTCTGGAAGCTAAGATAAGGCTAGAGGAACGGTCCAGGAAATGGTACCTGGATGATGGAGCAAGCATGATGACGACAGCAATTATGAATTAAAAACCGCGGCTATGCTGTCTTATTTATTATTCTTTGTATCATGACGAGTCTGGTAAGAAGGACAACCGTGTTTTATTGTTTTATTACCCCCTCCAAAAGTCAGAGCTCCTCCTTCCACAGAAATGGGATTCAATCGGCAAGTCTCATTCTCATTCTCATTCTCATTCTCCTTCTCCTTAGAAAGAAGGGGAGGGGAGACCCAAAAAAAAAAGGTAGTCCCCAACCCAACCCAGACGTCCATTAACGTAAAAGATGAAGCAATGAAATTTGGAAAAGAGGATTTTGGCCGTACCTCCCTTTGACTCGGAAATTTGTAGATTTTGGTCGTCGTGAATGATATATTTTTGGTCATAACAGTAATTTTATTTGGTAACTCCCTGTGCTTGCTAGCTAGTGCTTGTTATAGTAATCTCAAGTTCTCTTCTGATTTCCATTTTCCACCAAACGGGGTCAAAGGTTATTATTTACGTATTAATTTCGCGTTCGTGATGGCAATCGTCTATCGTCTTCCTTACATCAATATCCGCCTTCACTTCCACGTGTGTGGAACTAAATCAAACATTCTGCTCATAAGTTGGCCATTCCAATGGTTCACTTCCACGTGTGTGGAGCTAAATCAAACATTCTGCTCATAAGTTGGCCATTCCAATGGTTCATTACTTCATACTTCATTCAGTTTCTTCTTCGGCAGGATATGCACAAATCTGTTTTTTTTTTTTTTTTTTTTTTAATTTATTTAAATTTGGTTAAACTTGTTAATTCCTCGAATATATCTTGTCACGTTCAGATAAGGCTCCTATCTGTGGTTTCCAGGACCTAATTATATCCTCATATTTCAATTAAATTGGAATCACAAAAAAAAAAAAAAATACAGTTTAAATTTAAAAAGAAAAAATTATTCGCACATTGAACTCTGATATCCGACTCTAACTTGACATTGTTGTAATCTTTGGGACAAAATAAAATAATTTAATTTTTAATGATACGTAGCCTCCTGAAGGTTGGAAACTCAGTGCCCTTTTACACAAATTTCTTTTCTTTTTCTTTTTCTGAAAAGAATATTATACAAATTTTTTAGTTACGGATTATCAATCGCCACTCGTTCGTTACATAGAAGCAGACGCAGGTCATGAGGCCCACTATGTATGGAAAGGTGGATAAATGATTTGACAAGCTCTTCATGAATATCTACGTTTTCGGTTTGGGCTTTTAAAGGGTTCGTGATTGATTTCTGGTCCGAGACGCTACAATCCCCCTTGAATTATCCAAAAGAAACGCCTCTATAGGCTTGGGCCTCCGTAGAACCCAACAGTAAAAGATCTCCGTGCACGAGCATTTCCCTAATCCACGTGTCACTCATCAAACCGCAAGCCCCATAAGGCGTGTGCTATGGATCTTGCCACCAAGTTTCGCGTTCCGCGCCTGATTCCCGTTTCCCCCGCCTCTTCGGATATTTCTAGTGCCACGTGTCTGATGGGACCCGCTTCCCAACCCTTTATAATAGGCACTCAATTCGCATCCAACACGTAGCTTAGGGGCCCAAAACGGGAGTGGCATTATCGTCAATTGACATATCCATCCAAAAGTTAAAAGCCCCTTCTATAACCTTTTCTAACCTGAAGAAACACACTCCCCCATTCACTTTCGGCCGCACGCTTCTCTCTCTCTGTCTCACATTTACTAAAACCCTTGTCGTGGTGACTTCGCCGCCACCAGCATGGCAGTTCTAAGCCGCCTGAGAGTAGCAGCGCAACCACTTCGCGGTGCCCTATTCACGAGGAATCGAGCTTACGGATCGGCAGCTGCGGTTCAGGTCGATTTCGACTACAACTATGAACCGGAGGAACCTCAGGGAAAGGAGAACTGGACGCTAACGGAGGAATCGGAAGGTTGGGTGTCGGAGAGGGGTGTCCAGTGGGTGATAATGGGTGACCCAATGGCAAAGAGACACGTATACGCTGAAAGACTGTCGAAGCTTTTAGACGTCCCCCACATTTCAATGGGTACTCTCGTCCGTCAAGAACTCCACCCTCATTCTTCTATCTACAAACAGGTTCTTCTCTTTCATTTTTTTTTTTATTGTTTCATTTCTTCTGGCAACGAATAATTCAAGAATGAAAGAAAGAAGGAAAATTGTATTGTGGGTTTGGTTTATTTTGAGGAGAAGGGAAAGTTTCAATCTTTATGGCTTTTAGTTTATTTCTTGGCTCTAAATTTTGCATATTAGCAACCAATCTATATTGACGTTGATATATCGAAACTCCTTGTTAAGTCTTGAAGCTTATTTAGCCTAATGCTTCATTGTAGCATAATTCTTACTGGAATTTTTTTTTTTTCAAATTTCTTTAATTATTGATTTATTTGTGAAAGTATGTTTCAGCAGTTCTCCCCCTTTTGGTTCTTTCAGCTCTTTTTTTTTATCTTTTTATTTTGGGGGTTAGTTTTGTTGAAGATTTTATTGTGTTGTTTGTCAATATGTGCAGATAGCCACTGCTTTGAACAAAGGGAAGCTTGTTCCTGAAGATGTCATTTTTGGTCTTTTGTCGAGAAGGCTTGAAGAAGGGTACTGTAGGGGCGAAAGTGGGTTCATTTTGGATGGAATACCTAGAACCAGGGCTCAAGCTGTTAGTTAACGCCCTTCTCTTTAATTCTCTTTCCCCCCAAATCCTGTGCCCCCTTTTGTTTTATGGTTTTCCTCAGTTTGAGCTCAATACCATCCCTTAGCAGTCGCCTCGTTCTTTTTGTGGATCTTGCTATAAAGATTAGCTGCATTATGTGTAGTATTAGCAGAAACTCTGGTCCAGACATTCTTCAATCGGGAGTCTGGTTGGAAGTTTTAACACTTTCGATTGATTTTGCCGTCACTGTACAAATTTGGTCATCGTAAATTGCATAATGATGTAGTTACATTTCTCCTTTATCTTTCTCAGTTATATGCTTTCTATATGGTCATTTACATTGGTCTGGCTTCATTTGGGATAGACCAGTTTTTTACAGCATGGAATGTGGAATTTTTTATGCAAAATAGAAGGGAGGTGCATCTTTCCTATTTGTCTCGGAATAATGTGTCTAGTGATTTCTTCTATATGGTGGTAACAGAGGATATGTCTGTGTGTGTGTGTGGTTTTCAAATTTTAGCTGATATTTTTGTTTCTAATGATTGTTCCTGCCTGCAGGAAATCCTGGACCAAATTGCTGATATTGATTTAGTTGTGAATCTTAAGAGCACTGAGGACTACTTACTGAAGAGTGATCTCTGCAATGGGGTTTATTCTCCTTCTCGAGAATTTTTGAGGATGGGCAGATCCAGATTTAACCTCAGCCTACAGTCAGAGGATGGTCTGAAATCTTCTTGTCTCAACATGGATAATATCTGGAAGGAGAGACTTAGTGCGTATGCTGAACAGGTACTGATTTAGGTTTTGTGTTTAAAGCTTCAAAATTATGTGCCTCTTTTGGGTAAGAAAGTTGGAGAAAAATCACCTCAGATGCTTTTATCCATGGTTACATATATTCAACTCTATCTCAAAACTATGGAAATGATAGTATAAATGTCTGATACATTCCGCATATTATTATGATTCCATTAGACCTTCATATTTATGTTTTGTAACGCATTTGTGATTCTGTTTTGTATGTATTTGTTGATTTAATTATTAATGAAATTATAATTATATGAGTGCATTTATACTCAGATTTTGAAACCAATTGCTTGAATTTTGAAATACCATGTTTTTCTCGAACTCTTTCCATTTTGGTCTGCATGCTTACATGCATCTACCGAGATTTCAATAATAATGCCAATATTAAAGCCATGTTGTCATTGTCTTCAGAGCAAGCCTGTGGAAGAATACTATAGGAAACAGAGGAAGCTTCTTGAGTGTCCAGTGTCAGGGGCACCTCGAGAAACCTGGCAAGGTCTTTTGGCTGCACTACATCTTCAGCATGTGAATGCTATCTGTTCGTCCCAAAAGTTGACTGTATGATGACATAGCTGATATTGTTTTCAGGCCGGGCGTAGTAGTAAATATAGATATGAGTTTAATAGAAGTTGATGGCAGTTTTGTGGTTATTACTGTCCAGTTTTGTTTCCAGAAAAGGTCTCTCATTTTTGTTTGTACACTGTCTTTTATGACATAAGCTTGTAATGTAGTTGTGTGTCAGAGAAGAAAGCTTTACATTTTTTAGTGTTGTATTGTATATAGCACGACTTTACTGCATCTTTCCCTGCTCAGGATGTTTCTCTTCTTTGTTACTTTCTTCTTTTCGCCATGACTAATACTTATTCTCTGATACAGAAATATGAAGACAAAGCACAAAATCCAATAGAACCATTAGGTACTAAATTGTGATTAGAGTTCTCAAATCCACAGCATCAAGGCAGTAGTTGCTTTGAATGAACAATAAGCCATAAGGTGGTGGCTGCTTTGAGTGAACAAGAAGCCATTTTAATGTTGCCAAATGAATGGCCCTAAGTTTTGTTTTTCCCTCACTTAGTAATTACTGGACACAAGGTCATTCGCTTCAATGATCTTGATCTTCTATGCGATACAGGGAGTTAGATCCTAGTAATGGAACTTTTTGTTTCTCTATGTGAAGCTTTATAAAAATTTTGAGCAGATTCTGAAAAGTTCACATCTTTCTTAGACGGTTACAAGGAAATTCGTCGTAACTTATAAATACATAATATGTTCTGGGTGTGGTAGGCCTTCATTTTTAAAGAGCATTAAGCCGGCCAAAAATATATACATTTTTTCCATTTTTTCACAACGAGGGGAGAGGGTTGGCAAAGGCAAACATCTTATTAACGTATATTAACCCATGCACAAAGAGAGTTCTTCTACGAATTAAAATAAATGATGTGGCTTGGAAAGTCAGTAAATTGCTCGGATTGCAAGGCACAATACTGTAACAGAAAAGGACCATCATTTATACGGCATGATAATTAAAAGATCGTGTCTTGCAAAATAAAGAACTGGCATATTTACAGCTCAAAGTGTGGAAATTACCCTTCCCAATCACAAACAAAAAGAAATAAAAACTGAAAGAAAAACTTTCAAAAGAAGGACCAAACTACTTTACACGTTTCCAAAGGATCAGCCATGTCAGTAGCAGCGACCTCTAACACCATTTTAACTGCAAATGCCACTTCCCAAAATTTGTCATAAACATCAGAAGTCCATATTTCAATGGGGTCACTACTCACTATCCTTCCATACATCATGAAGGAGTTGATACCTCGTGGCATTTTGGCTGATATTTACCCCTGATGTCCAAATGTTGGTCGTTGAAGATGAACCATGGACGCCGTCAATCATCATAGAACTTAAAGGTGAGGCTATATCATCCAGTTCATCATCACTGGTATATGATTTTGTGAGCGTTAAAGACCCCTGTCTCGCCAGCCGATAATGATTACCAGCGTCACCTATGATACCAGCTACTGAAGCTGCTGAAGGTGGAAAATAAATTAGCGGTGCGGCACTGCATGGGAAGTTGACAGAATCTTCCTCGTTGTCCAAATAATCCTAATCAGAGAATTGAAAAACGAAAGTTATATCTCCATCTTCAGATTTGAAAGTTAACATATACAAACAGAACTCTATGAATGAGTTCTGCAGCAAGATCAGAAGCAAACAGTTTCCTTGTTATCATACTAAGGCACAAGAAAGTCTTTCTTTGTAATCAACTAACCTCCGAATTCAGCGCTTCAAGCACAACTTTAGGAACTGGCTCAGGGCAAAACTCATCTGGCACAAAAGCATTCAGAATTCTTCTTATCAATGTGGGACCAAAGGTCGGACATACCTACAGAATCAGAAGTTCAGCACTACCAAGTAAACATACAACTATACTGCTGATAAACATCAAACAATGAATCAATAGGATTTCAAGATACAGAGCCAAACCTCCTTTCTGATTGTCCTGCTTAACAGCATATCTTTTGGTAGCATCATGAGGTCACTCAATGCATTGAGAAGATGAAAAGACTTTAAGGATGTATCCTGTTCTTTGCTCTCATCATCACTATGTGAACTGTTCACATCCTCAAGTGAATCATCATCATCATCATCATCATCAATACCAAAATGGTCAGTGAGACATCTGGACCAATTCCCGATCTGTTGCAAAAAAGATACAATTTTATCTAGAACGCTTTCAGTTATCTGCTTCTCCTCACCTATACATATGACATTCTTTTGAAGCAAAATAAGATCTGTTTAATAAACTTTTGTTGGCAGAAGAAAAAAAGAAGAAAGAACACAGAGACTAGAACTCCACATGCTATCAAACATTTATACTTCTTTGACGTAATAACAAAGAGCAGTAGAAAATCTCACCGCATTTTTCAATTGTGCACCAGCCCCAAAGCTAGCCTTCCCAACCGAAACAGGAAGAACCTTGGCATCACTAATTGGGTCAGATACAGGGTCTGTGGGAATATCATCAGCAGATTCTCGAAGGATAGCATTGAACATGGCCACATCCAATCTAGCTACACATTGCTCCATAATCTAGTTACCATATGTAACTGATTAAATATTCAGTTTGGTTAAAGCCAATCAAATTTGTACAAACATGTCATGATGCATTGTCAAACATAATGAGAAGCTCATCCATCATGTGGCATGGCATACTAGAAGGAAAAAGTTCCTAATCCTGCAGTCATTTGTTTCCGCAAAATGCTTAAAGTTTCCCAAAAAACAAGGAAATCAATTTTCGATTGTGTGGTTGATTTCATCACCTAGTGACCGCATCTCTACATGGGAGTGCATTAAACTCTGAAATATTTATGTAAAAATAGGGCCATAAAATTTTCCTAAGCCATTTTAACTGGTCCAGAAAGGTATACAATTACATGGAAACAGATGCATCATGGATGACTAAGCCTACTATATCACATATATTATTAAGGAGAGTGAGACATGCAAACATACCAATCTAGAAAGGATAGGTAAACAGCCACACTCATGTCCTTCAGCTCGGATAGGACAAATCCTTTCACAGGCATCCCTGAAAGCCATTTTCCAGAGCTCCAACGAAAAAGTTCCCTGCTCTTCATCACAAGAGCTAGATGTCCTTTGATACATTTTATTGGAGTTTAGAATCACACTGCTGTGGATAGCCTTTGCAGCGGCAGATTGCATATGTGGAGTGAGCGTCTGGAGGGGAAGGTCCACAAGAAATCAATTACCAGAGGAAGATGCACAATCAGGTTGCACTTAAACCATCCATATATCATAAAGAAATTTGCCAAATGAATAAAGTAAGGGGAAGTATGAGTACCTGCCACCAAATCGATTCAATAATTCGTGAAAATATCCAAGATTCAACTTTTTCTAGAGCTGTTATATATGTATGAGGATCGTCCCAATTGACAGAACTTCCATCAAGAGTACTTTTAATACCCTTTTTGGGAAGAGAATGCCACGTAAGTGGAGATGACTTCTTGTTTCCATACCTGACCCCATGCTTTGCAGTGACAGGACCAGAGAGCAGCAGTTGCTGCTCCCCAAGAGATTCACTTATGATTGCTCTCAGCACAATAGAATTTGACAACCAAAAAGTCAACCTGTGATCATATAGTGTCAGTCAAAGTGAAAGTACGACAGACAGTGACTTTTGATTTTTCCTAATAGTTTATGCCTAGCTAGACTCTTCATTGCAAACTGAACCTTACTCATTTGCAGCTAGCAATTGCATACTTTATCACTTAAACCACAACATGGTATCCCAAGACATGGGCAAATACTTCATGGCATAATGCATACACCTACAGCCTATAAGGCAGTTATACACCTAGGCCTAAGAAGCCTCACTTGAAGAAGGAATTCACACAGGAGTTTATACTTGCAGCTGAAAATAATTACTGGAGGTTGAAGGTACATCTGAAAGAAAAGATATTAAGTCCAAGGACAGCTGCAGGAAATTAAAAATAAACATCCTGTAATCTATGCATCAAATGATGTGGGAAAAAAGAAATTATAGAAAAAAACACACTGTAAATAAACTGGGCAGACATCTAATAACTCAGATAATGCAAAGATGTAGTATGCAACTAATTCAATGCAAAAAACTTCTATAATTCTCAAAGTACCTAGGAACATCATTTCCACATGCTTTTGCAACCAAAATCAATCCTGATATAGCACTTTTAGCTGCACTCCCCCTTTGTGACTGAGAATTAGCCTTGCTGGCATGCATATAAAACCTGGACAGACGTCGAGCTGGAGCATGAACCTTATTGGTGGAACTTCCGTGCTCAGCAATCACGGAGTAAAGACCGACTTCAATAGCAGCTGCCTCTCTCAGCTCCACTTGAAGCATCTTTATTCTTTGTTCCAATTGCTTGATTTTGCTGTCTAAGAGGGTGTTTTTTGTCTCTTTTGGATGAATCTTGTTGTCTTTTCTCTCATTGCTCATGAAGCCTTGAGCAACACGCTGTCTGTCACCCAAAATAAATTGGTTAGCCCGGATAGTCCTATTTGGGTCCATTGATGATCGGACAGATTTCACATGCTTATTATATCTCTCTGTGTCTTGAAGACTGCTCTTTATTGCAAGATGTTCCCTGCTGGGAGAAAGAAAATCACTTTCAGCGGAATTTTGGCCCCTCAATTCATCTTGTGAAAAGCTATCTTTTGGCTCATCTTCGTTCCATTGCCCCTTTTCTTCCATTATTTCCCTTTGTTTTCCATTTTCTTGGTATATTTCAAAATTTTCACTTTCAGCACAAGTATTGTGAGTTAAATCAGCCTTGTTTTTTTCTTCCTTATTGGGAACTGTAGCATTATCATGCGTGCCTCCATTGATATGAGAGTTTAAAGAGGGTATAGAGCCAAAATTTTCATCTCCATTGGCATGTGAATCTGGAAAAGCCTCTTTATTAATAGAACTACATATGTTTGCCTCAGTCATCTGTCCTATGGCAATTGTAGTGTCATCGCTTCCACCATCAAGAACATTTTTCCCAATATCACAAGTTACTCCATCAAAGGACGCAGTGCTTCTCGTGTTGGAGTTTTCTTTTTCTGCTCCTTCATGTGCCATAGTTGATGATGAGGATTGAACACTTTGAGCACCCATCTTCTTTGTGATCCATGCTAAATCGGAGGTTAAATCTATTGTCGAAGAATGAGAAGAAGAAGACCCTTTCAAACTCACATTTGAAGAAGTCAATTGCTTATCATCTGCTTTGGCAAATTGTTGTTCCAAAGCAGGGAGGCATGCATCTTCAGTCTGTCCAACTCTAGCCTCCATTCCTTCCAACCCATTCTGCAATTGATTGCTAACTTGCTATCAAACTATCAGGTATTAAGTTAAGAACAGTCACAAAGGAAACACTACTCTCACAGGTTACATTCAGTTAAATGATATAAAAAACATATAAGTCCACAAAGCAGATAAAAACGTAATAACAATTGTATCTGCCTCATACAGCTCATGCTGCGTGCCATTGAGGAGGGAAGATATTCACAAAAAGCGTAAACCAACAAATATTGACTAATTAACAGAATCTTCATTCTAAATGAGGAAAAACTTATTAGGAAATAAGTACTAAAGTGAAAGAAGGATATACCTCTTTATTTTGCGGGGGTGAACTTCCATTTGATTCCATTGCTGAAGAAGAAACAGCCAATGATGAGTGTGAAGAAATATCATCATCCGTAAATGATGTAGTCTCAGCTTCCTCCGCATACTCTTCATTCATCAATGCAGAAACTGAATCAGCACCATTTCTGTCCATTGATGCTTCTTTTGTTATGCGATCCCTTGATGAAGAGTTCACTCGATGCTTTTCAACCGACTGGATTTTCAGGAAAAGTAGCGGTTGCGAAGTGTTCCTATAAGTTCGCTTGCAGTTTATGGGTGCACTTATGCTTAAAATGTCTTTAACAACACCATAATCTGCCAAGTCTATAACAGCAGTCCCCAGCAACTGGCCTTTCACTGTCTTATCCCTCCGCGGTTCATAGAGATTGAACTCGATGCAGTTTTTCTGGAAAGTGTCTCCATCCCCACCTTTAACAGAAAGTTCCCTTAACAGTGTGACAGGTAGCCTAAAAGATTCATTGAATTCGATCCTCCCATCACCAACACCAGAGCCAGTCCCAAGTGAAGGGACAATTTGGGCAGTTGACCCAGAACTCCTCTCTCCGTGCTCCCATTGAATTAGAACGGAACGAAGCGTTCTTAGGGATTGAGATGGTGGCCAAGGCTTAATTTCCTGAATGTCGATTAAATAATCAACCTGAACCAAGGGGCTTTTCCTGTTCTTTGCCTTCAATCCGAGAACCATGTTCACTGAAAAATTGGTCCTCTTCTAGCCACAGTGAAAATGTGATATCTCTGCACAAATTTAATAACATAAACCAAAACAATATACTTTAAATCCCGGAAACAAAAGTGCAACAAAGCAAACTGCAAGAGATTAAGACACCTCACTCATTAGACCATCTATGCAAGGAAATTAAACGGGATAGGCAGGATAAAGAGTAAAATTCACTCTATGCTCATTGCACAGTTCATCAAAGAGGATTCAAAACTAACAAGCTACTTTTTTCTTGAAGAACCTTTCAATGCAATATGGCTTCCCAAGGAGCGCCTTCTTAGTTATTTAACACCTCGTTTGTTGGTTTCCTCGTTTTCTTAAAACTCATCAGACATACTAGCAATTACACCTCCAATATGAACGTGAATCAAAGAACTATTAAGACTTCTAGAATTCCCACCAAAGTAAATAAAGAAAAAAGAAAAAAAAAAGTAAATGTAATTAGACCTCCAAGTTAGATATGCCAATGCAAAAAAGAAACGATCTTGAAAGCCAAGATTCTGCCTAAAATGGTTCAGACGTGAGAAAAAGTAATTTCTGAACCCTCTAAGAGAGAAGAAGAGAAGGGGGGGGGGGGGGGGGGGGAATAAATGAAAAGAGAAGTGGAGAAAGTACCTACCATACAAAGAGAAGTCAGCAAATGTACCAGATCCAGTAATCATCAACTCGATCAGCAAAGTTAAGAGCTCTCAATCATTAGCAGCTCCAACACCATTGCCGCCGACCACCATAGACCTACAACACAATGCTGCATATATATCAATACAACACACATCCATATATATATATATATATATATATATATGAATTCACCTAAAAATGCTTTAGCTATATACTGCATATACACTAGAGATTTTTGCTTCAGAAAATAATGAGTAAAAGAAAAAAGAAAAAAGTGAAGCATTTACTGCAAGAATGTGGGGACCCCGAAAAAATGCAGGAAGGAGGAGAAAGATGATTATTATTTAACGCTTTGTGGTAGAAGTAGAACTCAAAAGGTTCAGTCAAACCACAGATACTTGAGTCTCTGTGAGGCTGTAAGTGATCAGCGGAAGGAAAAAAAAAAACAAAAAAGAACGAAAAACAAGAAATGCAGAATGTCTTTTTCAACTCGCTGGAAAACAAACAAGTTTAATTAGCACCAAGAGGTCCAAGAATAGGCAAGGGAGTGCTAGCAGCAATAGTAATTATCAAGAACCAAAAAAATACAAGAAGGAAAGAAAGGAAGAAATAGTACTGCCGTTGTACAAAAGCTCCAGCTGGACCGACAAAAATTGCGTTAATTTAAGGACAAAGGGATTAAATAAGCAACCAGTCTTAACAAAGTGGGCATGCTTTGATGCTTTTGTGACTTTGTTAGGCTCAGCAGAGAAGAATTAAAATTCTTGAAAGAGTGAGATTGGTGTTGGTGTACATACACAAGAGATTGGATTCTTTTGCCCTCTTTTTTCTCTTTTTTCTTTTGGAGAAATTTTTGGGTTGCTGAACTGGTAGTGTAATTAGTGGTGACGTTTAGTGCATTGTCTGATAGTAATAGTGATTTGACCGATAAGCTTTCTTTTTAAGAATTGTGTGTTTTTTCTTTAGTTAATGCCTGAGCGGAACAAAACCTTGAAAGATGCCAGCTTAGAGGGCGCGTGGTGGACACCTTCACCGCTACTCCACGAAACGAACCGCTGTCAGCTGACAACAAAGCGGCTACCCAACAAAAGTGATGAATGGCACTTGGTTGATGGGAAATCTCGGTAAACGAGCACTAAATTAGAGTTTCTTTTGGGTAGTTGTTTTTAAAAAATTATTACAGGATCAGTTTTATAAAGATTTTTTTTAAAGTATATTTGTTAGATAAAAAATTAATTTAAAAATATGATTAGAATTTTTTAAAAATATGTTTTAAAAACATAACTAAATAAAAATATTTTTCAAAAGTTTAAAATATGTTTTTTAATTGTTTTTATTTCAAATGTACATATGCCTAAAATTGTTACTCCCTTCGTCTGCTTATAGTTTTTTTTTATACATTTTAAGAAAAATTAGTTAATTTTATTGAAAAAATAAATTAATCTATGATAGTTCTAAAATACTCTTATATCCATCATTAAACATTTACATTAAATATAAAATAAAAAATTATATCATAAGTCAAATTAATTTCATTTGTTACGTGAATGCACTATTTGCTGTGTACTTCTCAATTATAACAAAGTAATTAAATAGAGAGAAATTAAAAATTAATTATATTTTTTAAATAAAAAGTAAACTATAATTTGAGACAGAGATACAATAATATTTTCTTTTTAAAAAATCTCAATAAATAACCATCAAACGAAGGTGATCCCCGGTGCAAATGAATGTCACGAGTCCATATGAGCGTAGGGATGTGGCTATTTAGTGGGATTGTGCGCGTCGGTCGACTAATGAATCAGTAGTACTAATAATTAATTAGTTTTGGAAGCATCCGCCGACATGCCTTCATTTCTTCGCAACCCTCACTTGAGAATACTCTCTATTGATTTTCTTGCCTTTTATCTTTCACTTAATTTTTCATTGTTTACGTCTGATTTATGAATTTTCGTTAGTGATCTTTTGCAAGAGAGGCTCCAATCTCCCAAAAAAGGAAATAGAAATAATTAAGGTTTGGTTGCAAAAGGTTTAAGTAAATTATTTATTATTTGAGATGCCAAACTGTGCACCGTTAGGAGGAAAAGGGGAAATTGGGTTGGGTAGGAGAACCGAAATTTTTCCATTGATACTTTTGATTCATTGAATGTCTAATGAAAGGAAATGGATACCCATTCGATAGTAGTATCTCAATATGTGTTTTTATGCACTGAAGTTAAAGCAAGCGATCTTAACTACCACAAGAAGTTGCAATGTCAACCTCAAATGAGTGCAAGACTGCGGAGTAGATATCATGGGAAAAAAGAGATGGCCCGTGGCTGTTGTTACTTGCTGGTGGTGGTGATTGGTAAATGTTGATCGGGGAGTATCATGAGGTTTCCCGTTGTTATGTGGTCCTTCCTGAAACCAATAAGTTACTTTGTGATGCCACTTGATCGAACGTTCTTGTTCTTCCGTTTCTGCATTTTACACTGTTTAGCGTAGAATTTTGTGCTCTAGCTCTACCGAAAAAGAAAAACGTCGGTAGTAGGAGTAGTTTAATTAGTATCCGATCATTCTTGGAAGTTAAAGGAAGCTTTGAATTTGAGGTATAGTGGTAAGCAGTCACATCTTGCAACAAACAGCCATCAAAAGCTAAGGAAACAAACAGCATCTACTCCTACCCTTACTACAACTACCATAGTAACCAAGCCAGCCGACCAAGCTTACAATTTACTCTTACTGCTCCCTAAGCCCACCATTGTTCAAGGGCCAATAATAATTAACAAAGAGAGAAATTTAAAGTTTCTTTGTCCCCGGGATCGAATTCGGGAATAAGGTAGATATAGGCTGTACATGGGGAAAGAAGAAATAAATGAATTCTGTATATAATTTTCCACTTCGAGATGCAGGTGTTGCCCGTTAGCAAAGAAAGCAGGTACAGTACCTTAAATTTGTATGAAAAACCATCATTGCTTGTGTAGAATTTTCGCCATTCTTGTTGCCTTTATCTCCCCTTATTTCCATTGTACTAGAAAATGATAGGTAGCAATTGGCTCAAAAGAAAGTCCACGAACCTAAATAATTTAACAGGATGTTACAAGAAAAATCATATGCTCATTCATGGTTAGCTGTAGAGTCATTATACATTACTATGAACAAAAGGAAAATCCAGCTTATTTCTACAAGAAAATAAAGAATGCGGAGAAAAGGATTTACAAGCAACTAAAAAGAGAAGAAGGTAGGTTGGAGTCGGGACAAAACATTGAATTACCTGTAAACTTGGTATTTGCAACAGAGCTAAAGCCAAGGATGACTCAGTATTATTTTCTTGGGCCTAATGATATCTAATAGATTAATACAGAACAATCACACATTGCCATCTGAGGCAACTCATACCAACAATTAACCGACAATGGACGTGGAAAGAATGAATATAATGGTACACTTAATAAAGCAAAGCCAACACAGACCCAAAAAACAAGAAAAAATAGCCCAAAGCTAACGGAAAACGTTCTTTCAGGATAGACACTTTGCCTTCATTTGATGTCAATATTTTAAGTCCACGGACTGCAATAGGCCTCATTGCCTCAGTAATGGCTGTATCAATCATGCAGGCAGTCAAATTATTTGGCAAGCTTATAAAATAAGAAGCATCTCTCCTTTGCTGTACATTTACATCTGTCTATATGAAAAAACCTAACCTGTTCCGAGCAAAGAAAAGAATATAAAGAAGAAAAACTACAGACTCATGATTCTCACTTTTTTTTTCTTTTTTGGCCCCCTAGAGGGAGAAATTGGTGGAACGGAAGGGAATATAATGTCGTAAGAAGCACTCTATGTAGCACCACCTATTTTAACATCGAAAAATCAGAGGTAAAAAAGACAGACATTTACAATTTGAAAAAGAGGCATTGGAAATGTTGA
The DNA here is from genome assembly GCA_024721245.1 of Mitragyna speciosa. NCBI lineage: Eukaryota > Viridiplantae > Streptophyta > Magnoliopsida > Gentianales > Rubiaceae > Mitragyna > Mitragyna speciosa. Next base: position 26,261,620 of record CM045562.1, on the reverse strand, counting down.
CGAGAGCTACCAAAACCTCAGGAATATCTAGGTTTCCTCAATGAGATGAAGGGAAGAGAGTCCCGAGAAATGAAACCTGCAATTGTTGAAGTGTCATTCCGTCAAATCTAGCCACTAACAAGTTATGACAGTGATGCAGCATCTGATTTCCGATCTGCATCAGCTGTGGCCTGAACTTGAGCTGCATATTGTAAGTTCCAAAGGACATCCTCAAATGGGGGGCGACTTGATTCAGGAGATATGCATTTGTTAGTGATGGAAATAACAATGGATAAGGACTCTTGTGAAGAGGTGGTTAACACAATTGGATCCACTATTTTTCTCCGACCATCCTGGCTACCAAAAGATGCCTGCAGTTTGTAAAGTTGGTTTCAGAATTCACCATTTAACCAACGAATATAAAAATACATTCCTAGTGTGAAATTTGTTACAGATTGGTGTATTTCAGCATATAGTGGATTTAAAATAAAAATAATCATTCTGGGCCTAAACTTCATTACTTTTTAACTTCGCCTGAAAAAAATGACCAAGAACTAACATAGGCAAAAATGACAACAGCTCCAAAATACAAACTCTACGGCTCAACTTTCGGAAAATGCAAGTTCAGATGTCTGATCCTTATGGGACATATATCCACAGGGACATCAGGTTTATATTGGTAGAAAGTTACCATTTCGTTTAGCAAAAATGCTTCTCCTTTTCCTCTTGCTATAGGACCCACAAGAGACTCTAGCAATATAAATCCGAAGTTATAAACATCATCTTCTGACTTTGTCACATGCCTGCAAGCACATAATTCATTATAACCAGATCTTCAAAGGACCCAATGACAGTAGGATGTATCTTCTAGAACTAGAATGGATACAGATGCCCACCTTTGACATAACCACATCTGACTATCAGAAAGTATGAAGGTTACTTAGGAAAGGAAAACTTTTAGGAACAAAGTCCTTTTTTTAAATATAAATAAAAAAAAATCAGGACAAGAAGGCTGTTGAACATGAAAATTTCAAGTAAAAAAAAAAAAAAAAAACATTTCCATTTATCCCAAATTGGCTTTTCAGTATTTTGTTGTAATTTGGATTATGGTCCAAATAGCATTCTCCTGAAGGCAAAAAGTCAATATTTCACAATCTATGGCTTTAATTCAAGGCAAAGATCCCAGTGTTGTATAAATCTGGCAAAATAGTTGGATAATCCTCGACCTCCCACCTCCTGAGAATAAAATTTACCCAAATAAGAGTTGAGTTATTGCTTACCATGACTTCGAGACACCTCCCTTTGCCTGAAAAAGACACTATATGTAGGTGAAAACCCTTGCAACCAAGATATGCAAAGTCTTGAATATCAAGGACATTTACCTCAGATTTTTCACTTTCTTCGGTAAGGATGGACATACCATAGTCACTGAGCTTTGCAACCCGATGCTCATCAAGAAGTATATTTTTTGTCTTCAACTGGTTGCAGGTGGAAGGTGGAATCACTCCTGTATGCAGGAAGTGTACAGCCTTGGCCACACCAATTAGGACTGCTAATCTGTCCGACCACTTGAGAACCTTCTCAGGGCAGGTTTCTGCACATGTAGATGTACTTTGATTAGAGTTCAACAGCTTCCATTACATTAGTTGTCTATCCACATATTGTAAATCCAGACTGTAGGTCTGAACAGATCCACATAAATTGAGAATCTAGAATACTTCAGCCAAATTTAAACCTTTTTCCCCTTCTTTCCCTAACCAATTATCTGCTTCATGAAATTTATTTGGATGAGAAAAGAAGACAATTTGACCTCAGCAAGAGGAAGCATACAGAAACTTGCTTTTGTATCCACGTATTCATTAGCAAATTCTAGGGTCTGGTACAGAAACTTTTTTTTAATACATCTCCCTCCATCTATGTGAGCACATGCAACAACCAATACATTGAGTTGAATACTCTATGGTTTGTGTCTGTGTATAAATATCAATTTGCCTGACATGTCAAAAACAATTGGAGTTAGTTGACTGACCAGCAAGAATATCGTGGAAGTTTCCATCAGGAACAAATTCATAGACAAGGAACACTCTGTTTACAGTTGAGTCATCTTGCCCTCCTCCATCAATGCAATGACCAAGAAGGCAAACCAAATGTGGGTGGCGAAGCTTTGAAAGCAAATCCAGCTGAAGCTTGAGGTTCTGAATCAAAAACTTTTTATGCAGAGCCAGTGTTCTAATTGCGACATAACTCCCATTCTCTAACCGACCCTTATAAATCTACAAAAAGAGACTCATGGTCAGGAAATGTGTATGAAAATTTAGCTCAAGGACAAGCAAAAACACATGACAAGTACCATTTCGATATTAAATCCAAATCTGACTCCTCTATTACAAGTTGGAGTTATTCAACCAGCAAAAGATATCCTATTTCCAAGATATTACAGGCCTATCAAGATTCCTAATGCCATTGTGCTTCTGAAAAATAATTTCATATTTAGAAGAATAGAAATTACAGGCCTATTAAGTGTTCTCCAATGCAGAAAAAATATATATGCCTAAATGGTCTTAATGCACAAGTAACCGTTTAATGGAGGAAATCTGGAAATATTAAGGTACTATTTCAGTAGCAGAACATATGACCCAGCTATCTAAATGGTAGTACCACATCTTCTTTGCAGGATAGAAATATAAACATTTAACAGAAAGGGGAGAGATGGTATTTGTGACTGTGCAGTCTTTAACAGCTATACTTCTTCTTCCACAATCATTTGTTCATTAGTAGAATAACAAAGATCATGCTGGCTATGGTGTACTGCATCTAAACCCAAAGCAACAATTAAACAGTTTTGAAAGCATATGTAATTTTCACGGGGTACCTTTCCAATTGAGCCTTCACCCAGAAGCATTGACTGATCAAAATATTTTGTGGCTTCTTCCAACTCTTCCATTGTGAACAATCGATATACCAGGGTTCCTTCTGTCCCCAATTTTGCTGCTTGGGATATGATCCCTGCAGGATAAGAGTAAGGAACTTTTACTGAAAATCACCAATGTATATCTTTCTGTGAGATCAACATTAATGGACCGGATATTTTGCCAAAATAAGGACAGGAAATGATTTGCCTGCCAAGAGTTAACGGTAGAAAATAATAAAGCTAGCAACTATTACTCACTGGCATTTGCAAGAAGTTCAGAAGAAAATGCATATGGTGGGTTATCTTGCACAACTTTTTGCAGTGTGTGCAAATCCGGTGGGCCAGCTCTTGTACGGCGTCTTCTACTGAAGATGAAAAGCCCAACAGCTAAAAGTACCACAATAATCATGACTCCCCCGATGACACCAACCAACAGCACTATTGCTTTTCCAGTGAAATGTTTACTCTCTGTCACTGATTTTTTGCAATATGCTTCAGAATGCTGATTTTTGGTATCAATGGACAAGCAATTCCCACCAAACTTAACAATCCTCTTCCCAAAAGTACTGTCCAAACAAGAAGGAAGAGTGCCAACTAATCTATTACCAGAAATATCAACAAAACCAAGAGCATCTCCACAATTAATGCGCTCAGGAAGTGAACCACTCAGCATGTTAGATGCTAAGTTCAAGTAACTGATGTTTGGCAGAGAAAATAATTCAATTGGAGGTGTCCCGCTAAGGATGTTGTTTGAAAGATCAAGATGTTGGAGTTGCTTTAGATTGCCTAATTCTTGTGGGATGGTACCCGAAAGGGTATTATTACTAAGCAAAATTGTCGTTAATCCTTCTGGCAATACGGGCAGTTCAGAGTAAAAATGGTTTTCTCTCAAGTCCAATAAATGTAAACAGGATGCAGCACTCATATCAGGTAATCGACCAGAAAGTGCATTGTGGGACAATACAATATCAGTGAGTGATGTGATTCTTGAAAGTGAAGAAGGAAACTGACCCTTCAACCTATTGTCCTTTAAGCTCAAGACTCTGAGATTTGTTAACGAGTCCAGCCAATCTGGCATGGTATCATTGAAAAAATTGCCATCCAATGTTAAAGTATGAAGGCTAACCATCCTAGAAATCTGAGAAGGAATAGTACCAAACATGAAATTTGAGCTCATATCCAGAAGTTCAAGTGAATACAACCTGTGAATTTTATCCGGGAGGGGTCCCCAAATCCCCAAAGACACCAAGCTAAGAACTCTCAAGTTTGTTAGCCTCGTCAACGTAGTAACAAAAGAATCCACGGAAAAACTCTCAGATAATGTCTGGTTTGGAAGTGCAAATCCGTTGAATTCGCTGAACTTGGCAAGCTTATCCCCTATGATTTTGAGCTCAGTGACAGAATTGCCCTGGCATGCGATGCTCATATGTGCGGTAGAAGACAAGTTACACAAATCGCCATTGTAATTCAGCCAAACATCCAGTTGAATTGGGTACTCCAGGTGCTTCCGCAGCTGGAGAAGGACTTGTCTTTCGTAGGACTGCAACTGATACGTACTCGAGGCAAGCAAAACCAACAAAAATATCACTATAAGCAATCTACTGCGCCACCCCATTTCAATCGTTCAAGATTTTTGACATCAAAACTCATATAAAGATGTAAATGCCGGATGAGTCCTTTTATAAGAAAAGGGAAAAGACGCAATTTGATATCTGGCCTAGAAAAGAAGAAAAACAAGAGATTGTTTTTTGGTTTTTTGAACAGATTTTCGAGGCAAACAAGCAAAACAAGCTTAGACTACAAAGGAAAGAAACAGCATTAAAGGATGGAGAAGACAAGCCCCTTTAGTTAACAAAAAAAAAAAAAGAAAGAAATGGCACCAAAACTATGAAATTCAGGAGCATCATGTTAACAAATTTTGGTTGAAAGTAGATAAAAAGCGAAAAGTAAAAGAAGTGGTTGGAGTGATCAATTAATTCGACAGACACTAATATGGGCCATTAAATGCTCCATGCATTGAACAAGGAAGAAGAAAGACCAAGAATGATAGTAGAAGACCAGAAAGACCAAGAATGGGAAGAAGACGGCTTTTATGCATTTAGGAGGAGCAGTGCGGTGCATCTCAGACTGATTAATTGGGGGCGTGGGCTCTTCTGGCACCAGGACAAAGACACTGTAGTACTATTACCCTCTACACTGTCTCACTGCGACGAGACGAAAGTAGTGGCATAAGCAACAAGACAAGGTCACCCATCACAACTCATTAGCGTGCCGCATCATCTGTTGGGTTGAGATTCGAGATGGAAAACCCCCCGGAATTGAGTTTCCAATTCACAAATTGATTTGTTGAAGGAAATGATTGGAAGGGATGGTTATTTTGTCACAACCAAATTTTTTACTACTACTCGTTGTGCTCCTTGCTCACTATCTACAAACAATCAAAATAATCTTTTAGTTTAATTAAAGCATTGATAGTTAAAGAGACGTTTAAAGAATCTTAGTATAACGTAAGTAATGCAAATTATCATTGATTGCAGAAACAATTAAGCCGAAAAAGACAAAATAAAAGTTGGTTGCCCAGTCGGAAATCTTTATTGGAAATTGGGCAGTCTGCTATGGCCCAAATTAACGTAAAAGTATACAATACATCACGTGCATTGTCACGTGGTGTACTAGAACCAATAATTTATCGCCATGTGTCAATAGTGGGTCATACCTTATATTATTTGGCGATGTGTGATTGGTTCTAGTGCACTACGTGGCACGCCACGTGGCGTGCGTGGTGCACGCAATACTCACTCCAAATTAACCTGGGAGTTTGGATGTTTCCGATTCCCGTTGTCGTGATTATCCATCCTGTCAATACTCTTTTCTATTAAAAAACACATGCAACGCGGCCTTTTGGTAAAGATTGAATGAGGAGCCAACATCGCTCCGCTTTCACTCGAGTCCGGGGGCCAAATTCTTGACAACCACTTTTTGGGCCTAATATATCACTGGTAATTATGACATTACTTTATGTGTGTGTTCTTTTTATAAAAAATTAAATATTGTTAATTAAATTGATTTTTAGTTAGTTACTAAATATATCATATTTTTTTTAAAAATGTTGGTAATTATCTAATTTGAAAATGAAAATGTTAATGAATCTTAACTATAATAGCGAGGTGCTGCAACTCATATTTAATTGTCAATTGTCTCTCGTAATTTACCATTTTGAACTTATAAAGTACACTAAAACATTAACATGACTGAAAACTAGAAAAGGTAATTCATTATGTTAACCTACTGAATCTAGAATTAAGACAATGCCCGTGGCCCTTTGAAGTTTCAACTACCGAGTTCTAATCTCACATATAGACATCAGTTACCCAATTTTTGTATCCGGTTGGAATTGAAAAATTGAGATCAAATGCATCCAATAATGCAGCAGTAACCTTTCATCAGCTACAAAATGGATGGTATAGTTTGCATCAAGAAAATGGAGAAACAATTTTATGCATTGCCGTCTTAGTTTGAACAAAGTGTACAATTCTTGGTTTGTACATTGTATTTGGACAGGAATTATTTTGAACTTGTATTTGAGAATATTTCGCAAAACATCTCATTTAATAAATAAAATATACAGTATTGATTTTTTAACAATTCAGTACTCTAAAAAATGTGATATGCCAAATTTTTTTTTTATTCTAAAAAATTCAATATGTACGAACGTACAGTGCTTCTCCTGGGTTTTCTTGGAGGATTGACCGTTTTAAGCGTTCAGTGCAGACCAGACCCCAAGGAGAAAAGGATAAGCACAAAATCAGCAGTGATCGTGTTGGTAAAATCCCACAAATGTCAGTTTACAAATTTACCACTCTTCTATTTCATTTAACTTTTGCACTTCCATTCTAATTTCACTTGTCCTTATTGCACGTTGAATAAAGAAATAAATACTCCTTTTTAAGCTTTATCATTAATATTCAATTAAATTGACAATTTTTAATATTAATACTATCAAGTGTTGCATTTTGCTAGTACCTTTGTTCATTTTTTTCCCTTAATCAATGGCCGTTTCATTCATATAAAATGCTTCTATTTGCAAATTTGTCAACGTAAATCTTTTACATGAGAATGGTGTATGCATTATCAAAATTTATTTAAGCAATTTAATTTGTCAACTATGCAAATTATTTCCTAAATAAATGTAGCACAGAATACATGAGTTGCATGAAAAAATACAAATGATCTTCTAATTTTGTGCATCGATTGCTATTCTCTAGTAATCACATATGCTTATTAATATTAATTTTTATTTTAAATTTACACATGATTATAATTTAATTGTGATATTACAATATGAATAGAATGTACATAGATGGGATGTGATTTGAATAATTATAAAAAATTAGGAGGTGATTGGACATAGAAAATATTGACTCTATTTGTTTGGTTCTGTTTTTAAAAACATGTTTTTTAAAAAACTTCAAAAATATTTTGTAATTAATTTTTTATCCCACAAACACATTTATCGAAAATAATCTTTAAAATTGCTACAGTAATATTTTTAAAAAACACAAAAAAACCACCCCAAAACATAAGTACTACTAAAGTACAGAGATTGTACTTAAGTTTATCTAGCACATGCACCACTTTGTTTTGTACATTGGTAGGTTGTAGGTGACTAGGATTATTCTTTTTTTTTTTTAAACGCTGGCAGGATAAAACACACTTTATGTGTGTGCAAATTTTGAAAATAAAATTGACGAGAAAAAAGTTTTTTTTTTTGGGGGGGGGGGGGGGGGGGGAAGCACGATAGTAATAAGAAGTTATCGTATTAAATTACATATAAAGGGAAAGCATAATTTGGTATGTGGTGTCTCCATATTTTTATCTTTTATTTTTAATTTAAAAAATACATTTAACCACATTAATAACTACCCATAATTATAAGTAATTACAAAAAATACTTATTACCATATTTTTATTTTACAAATTTCTACATATTTATTCTTAGAATCTAATATATTTATAAAAATTAATTTCTGTAAATAATATTAATTTTTGCTATTTGTACATACATCGTATGTGCCTTATTCGCTTGTGGTGGATTAAGGATTTATCCTTCCTAGATTTGTTATTAAAAAATATACACCGAGGGCAATGAAAAACTTAAAAAATAGACAAAAAATTAATACCAAAATCACTTCTCCCCGTTTATATATATAGCAAGATAACAAAAAATAAAAATAATTAGGTCATAATATTTCTACAAGATCGTTGCAAACCAGCACCCCCGACCCTAGGTTCGAAAAGTAAAGGGCGGGGGTTATGATCGTCATTTCATATTCATATTTTAGAGTAACAAACAAAATTCATTAAATTGTGGGAAAAAAAAATTGACAAATTTAGAGACTTCCACGATACACTACTTAGAAAAAAAAAAAAAAAAAACAAATTCAGAAACTTTCGCGGTACACTACTTGGCTTGACCGTTTCTTCTGAGTCCTTCGCCCTTAAAAACTGACAGAAACTCTCGCCATTAGCGAACCTCCCCCGGCTTTTTTGATTTCTTGGCTAACAATTTATTCTTTACAAACATATATATTATGAATTTTATATGCACCTACTGAAAAAAAGCGAAGATAGGAAAACACGAGAATAATAATAATTATGTTTTACTCACGGTGGCTTCTATCCAAGACCGGGGGTTTGAGCACCATATGGGTTGCTGCTCATTGTCACAAACGTCTTAACAAAAACCAAGTTAAGCAGACTGACATCTCTTCTTCCGTGGGTTAGTTTTTTTCTTTTTTCTTTTTTACTCCGACTTTTAGTTTCCTGTACTCATCATTCTTTCTTGTTTTTCGGTCTTTTTTGTGCATCTGTTTTCTTGGAAAGAGACTAGAAAAAGAAAGATTCTGTTTTTGATTTGTTAATGCCTATCTTTAGCTCTCTCTGCTAGTGCATTTGCTTCCTTTTTTTCTTGTTTCTCATGAAGCAAGAAAGGGTAAATTTCTATTTTTATGGCATTGTACTTTCTTGTTTGGCCATATTTGGTTAAGGAATATCAACATATGGATATGTTGTTCGAGTTTTGGCCAAACAGAGATATTCTTGTGGTTTTACTAGTCTTTCTGTTTTACATTTTGTAGTAATGGATTTTAGTTTGTGGTGTTGATGTGTAAAATGTATTATTTGTTATGTTTAATGTTGCGCTTATTAGTTTTGTGTTAAAGTACATTTATTTGTGACCTTGCTTTCGAATTTGTTCTGCTTTGCTGCTTTTGTCTAAATGCTGTTGCTTTGCCCTTTTTATTACAGGCTGGAATTTGATGCCTGTAGTAAGACACTTACTCCTAGCCTCAATGTCCCAACCCCTCTTTCTAGAACTAACAATAACAGAAACGAAGGGGAATTAGTAGAGCAGGAAAACATAAGGTTTGGAGCATGGAGATGGAAATAAACAAATTAACATTTGATTGTTTTAATTGGTCGTGGGCTTGTGCTCATGTCAGTTACTCGTGTCCTGAAATACTTTTTTATCCTTTTATTACAACACGAAGTGATTGATACTACAGTATCAATAGAATTGAATGCCATGATTTGTTTCAGTACAAATGTTTTGGTTTGTATGATAAGGTTGATGGTTGTGCTTGCAAGTTTAAGATGGTACAATTTGTGAGTGGTGATTTTGTCAATATTGGAGGTTTTATGCCTTGGCTTGCTTTGTTTGAAATTACTCCCTCATGCTTCTGATGTAACCCACCAGGAAGAAAATAGTGGAAGTAAAGATGTTAGCTAAGATTACTTTAGCTACAATTGTTGTCTGTTGATTCTGTGATTGAATTTAAAAGGAAACTAATTACTTTAGCTACAATTGTTGTCTGTTGATTCTGTGATTGAATTTAAAAGGAAGCTAATTAGCGGCGTGACCTATCACAAGAGGAAAAATACTTCTTTGCCAAATAGGCAAAACCACCAAGAACGTCTCATATGATTAATATTGTTACTTCTCTAAGTTGAAATTTGAAAACTGCCTGATTTGTTTGTCTATATATTGGCAATCCAAACATGGGCAGATAATAAAGAGGATTTAAGTTTGTAGATCTCATGCCGCGACATATTCTGGAAAGGAAACACTAAAAGGGGGTGTTTATGAACTAGTTGTTGTTATATGTTTTTCTAACTTTACTAACTTGTGGATTCAGATCTTCAGAAAGCTGGGAATTAATTTGGTAAATCTTCTGTAACAATGGATTCTATTCAATTTTGTGTTACTTTATTATGCTTTAATATTTGTATAAGAAGAAAGAAAAATTAAACAAGTTACTAGGTTCCTAATATGGACTCATGACCATGGAACCAAAAACTAGTTTTTTCCCCCTTCTTCCAGTGATTGCCTTCTATTGGTTGTTCTGATACATTCATCTCTTATAATTTCTCATATCAGATAAAATTCTGGAAGATGAAGTCCCGATGGTCACTTATAGAATTTTGGCATACCTTCTTTTGGGTGTTGTGAGAATATTCTCAAAGAAAGTTGATTTTCTGTTCCATGATTGTCGTGATGTGGTGAAAAGGCTTAGTGATTTTGCTGGTGGAAAAAAGGCAAACGAAAGTGTTGAAGCTATGTGCCCATCATATCCTTCTATTACTCTGCCACAACGATTTGAACTTGATGCTTTTGATCTGGAAGTCTTTATAGATCAAGACATGAGCAGGTGAGCCACAAATTTAAGATTTTTGCTAAGTGCTCTTATTCATTTACATCTTTTTATGCGCCTCTTCTTGGGGAGAGAAGAGAAGAAGGGGTAAGATTATATACTACCATTTTTAACCACATGTGCACACATGCGCTGGCTTTGCAGTTGTAATGTGAGAGCTCATGAAGAAATAATGCTTGAAGGTATTATTATAATTCCGATATGTGCTTGGTATTTAACTATTGTTCCTCTGTATGACTTGGTCTTTCTATTATCAGATACATTGAAAGAGGGAGTTGACCAGTCAAATGACAAGGTAGACAATGAATTTTGTTCAAGAATCCTTTTTCATCTTCTAGACCGTATTCTGTTCATAGTTTGGTGTCTTTTGAAGATCTAGATAGTTGTTTTGAATGTGGATTTTGCTGCAGATTGTTTTGTGTGTTTTCCAGTTCTATTGTGTGCTTCATGTATTCTCAGTCTCAACCAGATTTATAGTGAAAACCTGCATATCAGCTTTCTGCAGTCAGACAGTTTGTTAAGAGAATGTTATCTAGAGTAATAACACTCGGAGTCGTAAATGTTCTTTTTCTCCCTTCTTGCTGCTTTTTCTCTTTGATGGGACTACCACTTGACTGTTTAAAGGATGTGAGAATGTTTTAGCTTGACATTTCCTGTTGAATGACATTGATGTCATTTTTAATAGTTTAAGCTGGTTTTATACTTTTAAAATTTTCTAGCTTGAGAACCAATGGTTCATGCCATTTTAGCCATTTATTCTGTTTTTAAAATCCATCGGTCTGTTGCTAACATCAATATCTTGTGTCTAGTACGTACAGGGGACACTGATTCTGCTAGGTCAATAGTTACATGACAAATGTATTTTTCTTCTCTCTGTACGTTAGAATTAATTTTTTGAGGAAACATACACTGCTAACTATTTTAGTTCACCTTTATTTTAGATTTAGTCGATTGATATCTTGATTGGTAAGTTATGAAATAGTAAACTTTTTATCTATGGTTGCCATGTTTGATCTATAGACAATTTTCGTGGCATGACCATATAGTATATTTGGTGGGCACAAAGTAAGGCCAGGATTTGATTTTCATCCATAAGTTTAGCTGAAATTAACTTTGAAATTTGCAGCATTACAGTGGTGGAGATAATTCTTTTAAAGCTTATTCCACAATCTATACTCCAGTCAAGGAGTAAGTATATCTTCTTTCTCAAAAATTCATTTAACATAATATGGCAGTGTATATTTCCCTCACTAACAAAATGTGGCAGTGTATATTCCCCTCAATTCATGGACATTGATTTGGACATAGCACCATCACATGATATGAACGACTTGGAATCAAGCCCGGAGAAACTTCATGGAAGTAGATTTTCTCTCGGAGAGTGCCTGGAACTAACGATGTTTCATGAGGCGGAGAAAGGGTCCGGTGCTGATATGTCCTCTAATGAAGGCCATCAAACTGATGGGGAGCAGAGGGAGAATCCTGATGCAGGGGAACCGGCAGAAATAGTTAAATTACTTGGTAAGGAGCAAAGTGTGGAGAAACTTCGTGGAACCAATTTCCCGTTGGAAGAGTCTCTCAAAGTCAAAATTTGTAGCAACACTGGAAAAGAATCTAGAGTTCATTTTCCATCTAACGTAGTGTATCGAACTGATGGAGATCAGATAAAGAATCTTGATAGTCGAACAAATGTAGAGGAACCAGAAACACTAGTTAGATCATGTGATACAGAGCAAAATGTTGAATCAGAGGAGATGAGGCTTCCAGAATTGACTTCTTCACCTAATGAGATTGCAGCAAAGCGTCCTCTGTCGATCACCGTTGATACAATCCTTAAAAAGTTACCACCTGGCTCTGGTATTTTTATGACTTCATTTTCACTCTGCTTCTAATTATGTGCTATACATTTGCAGATTAAATTTCTGTGCTTTGGTGCCATATCATGACATTTTTCACAGGGATTTGAGAATTGAATTGATGTCTAATTTTTCACGAGGATTTGAGGATTTCTGTTTCCGTAGTCACCTTATCATTTGTTTTGACAAATTACTGATAATGTTTGCTTTTCACAAACATTTCCTCAAATTAGGTGCTGTTTCACCAGAGTTTATGGCTGTCTGTACCCCAGCTACTAAGGAACGTGCTAGGGTTCTGAAGAAACGGAAACGTTTTTTCGATGAGACAGTTGTTCTCTCTAATAGGTATGTGATGAGATATTAATTTCTTGCTCTTATTTTTTCAGTTTAATTGATTCTAAACTGGACGTGCTTAGAGTGGGTAGATATAATGTCTATTCACAGGGGATCATAATAAAAACTTGTTGCCTTAGAGAACCCCTTGTTATTTGAGTAAATAAATACTAGTTTTCAGTGCAACCAAGTTTCTTAGTTAGTCGATCTTTTTTTTTAATAGAATATGCATACAATATATATATGTAGATAGCTGCTATCGGCTTCACATGTGACGCTGCTACATTTCCTATCTTTCTCTTTTTTTATTTTTCTTTTCTCTTTGATGCTGGGACTTGGGGCATTCCTCTGGAATCCAAGTTTGGATTGGAGAGAATCCACAGGTTCAATAGTGTTCTCGGGACAGTCATTGGAGCAAGATCTTGGTTTCATAATCATTTTTTGGCTGATCTTCTGGAATTTCTTTAGTAAAGACCTCTTGCTTTGTTGGATAAATCAACACTTTTTTTTTTGTCGAATAGCTTGAAATAATTCTCTTGAAAAGACAACACAAAGAAACATGAGAGTGGTTCCTAAATTATGAGGTTTCTGTAAAAATTAAAATTTCTGCATACTCTCTTTTTGAAACCAATCAATCTTGCTTCTTGTCCTAAGTAACTGTAGGAAATTTAACCTGTCTTATGATAATTACTCCTCATGTTTTTATTGCAAGGCGCACTTGTTTCTGTAGCATCTCTGATAAGTGGTCTTTTTAATTTTTAAACTTCATGCTCAAAATATACCATACCTTCACTCATTTCATGTAAAATTTTATAAATGGCTAACAAGTGATATGCTTTCCGAATTTTACAGTGTAGTCAAGCATTGGATTGATTGCTCTAGCGACTTGGTCTGTAAAAGGAGGAAAGCTCCTCATACCACTTTTCATGCCTGGAGATCTCGCACAATATCCAATCTTCCTCGTAGTTTCTTGGAGCCTATTATTCCCTGTAAGTTCATTTCTCTTAATTTTCAAAGTCATAGAGAACTTGTGTAAAATAGATGTGTGATACTTCAGCAATAAACTGTGCAGGCAATTCAGTAGCATTTGGATCTCTGGTCTCAGAGAAGAAACTGACAAAAAGAGAACCTGTAGAAACTGTGGAAATTCATATCAATAAAGTCATTGCGGATACTCCTGTAAATCAAGTAGTTGCTGAATCTCCTCTCACAGATAGGTCTCAAGAACAAACTTCAATAGCTCCTGCAACACCTGTTACCCACTCAAGTTCTTTGAAACTGCAAGATGTCCGAGGAGTCTCTAAAGTTGGCATGTTGGAACCTGCAAGCTCATTTGAAAATATAGACAGACAGTGGACTCTAAATGCGGATCAGGAATTGGATGTTGTTTTGGACGAGGTGAAAAATGTTTATTATTAGCAGTAGTCGGTCTGTAGGTTATTCACATAAATTTCAACTAAGGAAGCAAACCGTTTATAAGTATGTTTATCTAAAGGGTGAAAACGGAGAGATCCTTAATCATTTCGTCTTACATATCTGTTATATTTTATATTTGAACTTCAAAGCCTTAATATCCTTCACTCTATTGGTGAATTGTCTTGCTAGAGGCTAGATGTTTACATGTACTCCAATCTGTAATTCATTGTTTAAGCTAGCATGATTTTTGTTTTCCACTTTTTTTTCCTTTTTTTTTTTTTTTTTTTTTGGCTTTACCTCAGGAATGAGGGCTAATATTTGCTACTTTGTTCATTTGATTAGGAGATAAATTCATGTTCAGGATATACCTCCGGGAAAAGTAAGTTAAGTCTCACTGATATTTGTGTTAGTATAGATTGGATTTATGGCTCTTGGCTTTCTAATACGTGACATATTCCCTATTGCAGATAAATGTTCTGTAAGAGCTAGGTATGTTGGATAAGAGAGTGATATCTCTCTCCCACCCTCACACACTCAGAGGAAAGCCACTGTTAACTTTTCTTTTGACTTTGGTTTACAGGAAAGTTGCAAGATATCTGTATGAGAAATTCCAAGATCAAAGAAGGCAAAAAGGGGATGTGCCAATGAACTTAACGCAGGTTTTGAAAGGAAAGTCTAGGCAAGAAAGCGCTAGGCTATTTTATGAAATTCTGGTACGCCCCGTGTTCCTATTTGGTGCAACTTTTAAATTATCAAAATTCCTGTCATTATTTCTTTTCCAGCTTTTGCTCAGTAGTATTCATACGTCATTGTCTGGATGATTTCACATTTGGTATTTAATTGAGGAAGATGGAATTAGGTTAAAAAACGGGGTTCGCAAGCGCGTTTTGCATATTTAATTGAGGAAGATGGGATTAGGTTAAAAAAACTGGCATTGAAGTGGTAGCTAAGCAAAGTTACTTACGATGGTAGTTAAATCCAACTACTCGAGACATCCTGAGAAGCCTTTAATCCCTGGTGAAAAAATTAGAACCTTTGATGCATTTTGTGGCGACTTTTACAAACTGAATTGAATTTGCAGGTTCTAAAAACAAGAGACTATATAGATGTGAGACAGGAGAAAGATTTTGGTGACATCCTTGTACTGGAAACTCCTGAGTTGAAGAATGCCATCAATGTGGATGGTTGTGGTTCGGGAGCTTGAGTGAACTTGGTGCTTATTGAGATTTCTACTGTAAATTTTGTGTATAAATAGGCATACAAGGTAGAGTTAGGTTTCAGGATAGAAATTTTGTAGGTGTGGTAACTTCTACTTTTGTATTGTCCTGAAATCTTTTACAATACTGCTGTGTGAGTGCTGTCTTATTCTGATGTATTTAGTTCTTTAGTAGAAGGAATAGTCACGGGAATCAATTATTGTTCTGAAATCCTTCAATACTCCCATGTGAGCGCTCTCACAATCTGAAGTAGTTGGTTCTCTAGTAGGAGGAATAGTCACAGGAATCAATCATTGTTTTGCTTGTAACAAGTGGGATATGTGATTTTGTGAGATAGCTTTAGCTTGTAATCTGAGTTTTTCTTTTTTTAAATTTTTTTACTGACAAATGATGTTAAGGCCTAAGGCTGAGAAAAACACCAGATGCCAAATTGCATGATATTCTTTCGTTTAATCCTTGGTGGCAAAGAATTGCTGGAGGCCGATTAGCTAGATGTGCAGTTTATAACGTAATGGGATATTTAGAGATGGCTGTCAACATTATTCAAGGGGGATTTTACCCACTTAATATATTTATTTCAGCGCAAAATCTACGTGCTAGGAGATTGCAACCGTACTGCTTATTGTTGTTGCAGAAAATGCAAAACAGTTGCTAATATCGGCGTCTGCTTGAACAACCCAACCCGTTGAAAAATAAAGGGGAAGCAGGAAAGCATGAAAAACCACTATCAAGCCTGAGGATTGCGAGGGGCTGGGTGCATGGTGCAGAAACTTCACTTGGACCCTTTGAGGAATTCAGATTTGAACCATTGACATGATTTCTTTGCAATCCGAGCTAGATTGTTGAGGTAATCTGTGTAGTAGAGGCCGTAACGAACAGTATAATCCTCGTTCATTTCCAGGCAATCCATCAGAGACCACATGAAATAACCTTTAACTTTTGCTCCTTTCCTGCAAGAAATAAATTACTCATGAATCACGCAATGATGGTTGCTTTGTCTTTCCGAAACCAATATTTGTGCCTACATCATTAATCAAAGCCAATATCGGAATGTTTATTAAGGTCCAGAACTTACTTCATGGCTCTTGAAACTGCATGGAGATGAGCAACAATATGTTGAATTCTGTCGTCGTCTTTGAGTGCTGTCTCCACTGGGATGGTATCATCTCGTTTCGTCGGATAGCCTAGTGAATTTCAATTTCATTGTTCAATAAGATATACAAGGGTTAAGAGGTTTCTTTTCTTTTTTTTTTTTTTTTTTTTGCCTTTACTTGAGATTAAAAAAATATCTAATGATAACTAACCATTCTCAGTGATGTATATCTTGGGCTGGCCATATTCTTTGTGAATGTATTCTAAAGCATCTCCCAAACCTTGCGGGTACACGTAAATTTCAGAGCTCCCTGGGGCCTAAATTTACCGGCGAGTATTAGAAGGATAACGCTGTTAGTTGAGTTGCCCAAATATTACCAAAACAATGTCTAATTACTGTAAAGATCGATGAATGGCATTTCAGCAGTAAAAAAATTGATTGAATAGAGTATTTTACCTTTGGTCCTATGAGCTTTCCGTCGTCCCTCTTAACTGTTAACATACAAGCATGAAAGATTGATGAGATCGAAACAAATTCTACGGTTCAAATCATCTCATGTTTTATGCGTATACTAACCTGGGAGGTTAGCGTGCTGGTACTGGGCAAAACTGGTGTATGTTTGATCAGGTACTATTGGAACATGAGATGCATATCTGGAAGTGTAATAATTCACACCAACGAAATCATACGACCCTTTAACTAATTCCTTTTGGTAGTCTGTGAATGTTGGAAGCCCGTCCCTAACCAATGCTTTCATGATGAATGGATAATCACCATATACCATCGGTTCCAACAACCTGTTAATTAAATTGGGGGAAAAAGAAAACAGATACCAAGTCAGTAACTAGACAATGCATCTTTCCTGCGCATAAAACTACCATGATGAAGAGAAGTAAAAACAAGATTAATTAACTAACCATCCAGTTAAAAAGTCGAATGCCCTCTCTGCTGCAGTTCTGTCTGTTATCCTCCTATCTTTTGGCTCAAACCACTCTGTGACCAATGAGATTCCAATCTCACCCTTTTGGGTTGGCTGCATATATGTACACACACATTTGAAAAAAAAAAAAAAAAAGCTAATCAATCGAGGTGCACAAAGATATGCTTGTGCATGCTTGGCTTTGCACGGATGCGCAAGTTGGAGAGATTTAAGCAAATCTAATATTAACATAGCGCCATCACCTGGTAACACTCCTTGTAGTGCTTAGCAGCGGATGCATGGGCCAATAGGATATTATGGATAGCTAGGAAAGGAAACGTGACCTGGTTGTCTATTTTTAGACCCATTCTATATCCATACTGACCAAACACTTTGGGGTTCATTAATTGTAATCCAATTCTTTACTCGATCCCCAAAATTCTTGAAACAAAGGTCCGCATATGCTTTAAAATCATCCCTGAGATGGAAGTCAGAGCAGGGAAAAAAATTTTTAAAAAAAATAAATTTAATTAATAAGAAGCAAGAACAGATCTTGCCGGATTACACATGTACTTACTTAAAGCATATAAAAATACCTACGCGATCCGGCTGTCCAAGAACCCGTTGTATCTATTTTGCAATGCCGTTGGCAAGTCAAAGTGGAAAAGCGTCACAAATGGAGTAATCCCTTCATTGCGTCACGCCAAAAAAAAAAAAAAAAAGGAAATGAGTTCCATAACTAATTAGTCCATGCAAGGGTGAATGACAAAAATTAAATTCATTGAACAACAGCTTCAATGAATTACTCATACCGTTTTTAATTAATTCATTGATAAAATTGTTGTAGAAATCGATTCCCTCTTGATTTATTCCTCCACTTATTGTCCCATCTGCAAATTGAGAAGTTGTTAATCTGCTCTCATATGTGTTTACTCATGTGTCATGCAGTTAAGTTGAAAAATGAAAAGAATTACTTTACTGGGTAAAATTTCCAGAAATAATATTACGACAGGACGCCAATTGGTATACATATCTTTCCAGTTAAAGCTTTAATTGGCATATTGTGCTCTTCCTGATCCTAACTGCTGTCTTTTTTCAGAATACTACAACTGTACGAGAATCTGTCGACTTTTAGTGTTACAAAACATTATCCATGATGATACCGTACCGGGTAAAATCCTTGACCAAGAGATGGAGAACCTGTAAGTGTCAGCCCCCATTTTCTTGAGCAGCTGCACATCTTCCTGTATTAAAGTGATCGCAAGAACTTCCCATTATATACTGACCAAAATATCGAGAATAAAAACTACTTCGTACAAACCACATAAATTCCGAAAACGAATTCGATAATATTATACATATAATAATTAGTTTTATTACACATATTATAGGTATAATAATTAACATTAATAGTCTAATATATTACACTAATACAATTTAGTCAAAACTAATGGACTAATAATTAGTTATTAAAATTAAACCATATAAAATAACAAATAGTTTTGTTATACATATTATAGATATAATAATTAGCATTAATAATTTAATATTTTATACCAATACAATTAAGTAATAACCAATAGACTAATAGTTAGTTATTAAACTCAAACTACATAAAATAACAAATAGTCAAATAAACTTATTCATGTCTCTCTATTTAAATTTGGATCTTTAAATGAGAGAGTATGGTATTGGGCTTTGTTTGTTTATAAAACCGTTAAATAGACTCTCTTTGTATATTGGGTTTTGTTTGTTTATTGAGCTTTGTTAAGTAGTCAATTGAATTTGGAATTTGCCGAATTCAATCTTGATTTTTCGATTTCAATTGAAATCGAATTCGAAATAAGCAACGGTGATTTTGAATGCAAAATCTATCAGACAGAATTTTTTCAAATTTTCAAATTATCTAGTTTTAGATTTCTGAATTCGAATTCTAATTCATTACACACCCCTACTTCGTATTGAGCAGTACAGGAAGCACATAGTACTTAAAAAATAATAATACTAGTTTAAATTTACGGGACAAGTCAAAATATGTGTCAGATTGAACGTCCACAAGTACATATTTTCCGATTTTGAGTACCTTGTAGCGATTATAGGAATCAACTGCTATTTGGCCCGTGCCAATGAACTTATCCCACGTACTTGGTCCTCTCCCACCTTCAGTTCCTGAACCCTCAGTCTTTGCATGCGCAAAGTGATAGGTGACGTGGTCAAAGAAATATTATATACATACATCTATCAAGGTGATTAATCTTGTACATATAGTATACGCATGTAATGTAAGTGTGAAATTAATTTAAATAACCTGAAGAGCAGAAGTTGAGCAGCCAAACTTGAAATCCACCGGAAAATCTTTCCTTGAGACATCATGAGGTTGAGATATGAGCCTGTCCGGTAAGACTCCTCCATCTACAAGTTTTTCAATAACATCAGGCTGGGGGAAAGCAATCCCCTTGAGACATCTTGTTATGCCTGGAGAATAAGAGTTTGCCCCGCTGGCGGTCCCACGAGATGAAAGTTCCACGTTTCTTTTAAAAATCCGGCACTCTTTATCTAAAGAACTCAAATGAACAAACGGGTTTTCTGCCGGGGGAGCCAGGGAGGCATTGACACTTGGTAAAGCAAAGTTCATTGGAGCCATAATTAGCGTGCTTCTTCTTTTTGTTGTATGTTGTGGTAGCGACGCACAGGGGATAGTGGATGGGAAATGGAAATCTGCTTTTTGGTATGGCTACGCAGGAATAAAGCAGGTACTTATATAGTAATTATTCTTAGAGACAACAGGTACGAGAATTTATCATTACAATGTGCACTGACATTAAAACGGGCACGCACTTGTATAGTAATTATTCTTAGGTACCACCGCTGGCAGAATTTATCATTACAATGTGCATGGACATTAAAACGGACACGTACTTAAAATTATTGTTAAGTACAACTGCTGGCGGAATTTATCATTACAATGTGCATTGACATTGCAACGGTCACGTACTTATATAGTAATTATTCTTAGATACAACTGCTAGGAGAATTTGTCATTACAATGTGCATTGATATTACAGCTATGCTAGTTTGGACAGGTTGAAAATGACGTAAGTAATCACTGAAAATATGCAATTGGTTAGTGTAATATGTAATTGGTCAATAAAAATTTGTAATTATTTTTTCATTTCAAAACGACGTTATTTTTTAGATTCAAATCTTATCAGCATGACTCAATTTCAACCGTTCATTATTGACTTATTTAATTTAGACCGTAAACTTGTTGTAAAAGATTATTGTGAGGCCATGGCCCATTACAATAATTGGGCAGCATCCAATTATTATACTGCATAGTAGACAAATATATGTACTAGTATGTTGAGTATCTGCATTTTTTAGGCCTTAAAAGTTTTGTCTCGACTCTTGTCGTTGCCTAATTTCTACTACGCATTAAAATAAGCTATCATGCTATGTAAACATCAACAGATTGATATTTTTTTCCATCCTACAACGGATTCGAGCTTCAGTAAAGTCTGATTTCTAAGTTGTTCTTGCTTATCCTGGTTTTCCAATAACCAATATTGAATTGTAGATTGGATGATCTTCTCAAAAAAAAAAAAAAAAAAAAGAAAGTTATCTTTTGATTTTAAAAAATTTTATTAAGTTGATGATAATAATGAATTCTCTTGACACTTTCAAAATAATGTAGATATAAACGGACGATAGATACTACAAAATTTTATTTGTTATTATTAGTAAATTATTCTTACTCTAGTTATGAGTGAATTATCACTCCTCCTACTTGCTTTCTTGTTAAGAGGCCCTTTTATTTACAATCGCAAATTTCATATTTTTTAATTGTATCTAAGCTTAGTTTCATTTTATGACGATCAAATTATTGGAGATATTGTCCACTAGTAAGTTGATATGGTTAATTATTCCAGAGCATCATACCTAATCTCATTTTGAAGTGATAGTTTTCACATTGTTTTAGGGTTTTTATTATTTGTTGATATTCAAGTATTATGAACTCATGATTTTCTTTTTTCAACTTTATCATAAGAATGCTCTTAGGCGTAGTTCTTGAATCCTGATAAGAGTTCTTATTAATTAAATTCTTCAAAAAAGAAAAAAATTACAAAGAAAGTGTGATTCTAATTGAGTTCTTACAATTAATTTTTCAGAATCGAATTGGACCAATTGGTTCGACTGGCTTAACCGTGAGCTCGTCATGCTACCGGTCCGGTTTAGTTTAAAAAGCTAAAAAAGCTTGAAAACTGTTTTAAACCGGTCCAACCTTGCAAATTAGGAAAAACCATAAAAATTGTGAATGGGTGATTTTTTAAATTTTTTCAAATTATGTATAAAAAATCAAATTAAAAAAAATCACCAAACCCATTTTCCACCGCCATTCTACTCCCATCAAGAAGAAAATTTGTCTATCTCTTTTCCCAAAATAAAGAGGTTGGGGGTTATGGGTGTGAGGCGAATGTTTGGATTTTTTGGGAAGGTTTAGGGAAAAGGGTTTGTGGGTTGTGACCAGATGAAGGGAATTGAGGGAAATATGAGATAATTTGGGATGTTTCGAGTGAAGTGGCTGCAATTTCTGGAGGTAGGGTTGGCAATGGTTGTGGTCAAGAAGAGGCCACTATTGATAATGATAGTGGTGGTGGAATGGGGGAAGATGAAGAATCTTGGGTTTTAGAGTTTATTGATTCTAACTTCGATTCTTTTCCTGTGGATAATGATGGTGGTGGTGGAATGGTGGAAAATGATAGCCACCGTTTCTTTCTTATATTATATGTTTCTCATTTCTACTTAGACTATAAAAAAGTAAAACCCAGCCTTCCACAAGTTAGTATTCGATTGGTTCTGATAATTTTTTTTTAGAGTAGCAGAGGCTGTAAAGACATTTGTGCTCTTAGCAACGGAACTAGCATTGTCAACATTTTAACACTATTTGGTTTTTTTCTATAAATTTGTTTTGCCTTACCTACGATTTTTAACTTTTTGCGCTTGATTTACTATTCAGCCTTTGGATAAACAACTACCTATGTCAATAATGTACAACTGTTGAGGGTTTGGTTTGTCATTTAAGAGGTGTGCAGAGGTAATGGGCAGCTCACAGAGGGCCACATCACGTGTGACCGCATGGCATATGTCCTCACAACCATTGTTTTCTTCTATCTTTTATTTGTGGTCATTTTTTGCCCTTTTATTGCCAAATTTTCTCCTTAGTTGCAATGATGTGGCTGCAAATTGTTGTTCCTTTTTTTTTTTTTCCTTTCTTGTCATTTTATGATTCTTTTCCTTTTTTATTTTTCTTTAGCTTGTTGTGTTCCTCCTCCTTAACGAATTTAGAGATAAAGTTGGTATGGTTGGTGAATAAATTTTAGATTTTCAAGGATGTTGTTGAATCTATCCCTAATGATTTCCTTTTACTATTCATCAAGATTTTTGGGTCTTTAATCTCTTCTCTCCATTTCTTTTTATATCCTATACTTCTCTCCCATTCTCCTCTTCTTCTTTTCCTTTTCTCTTTTTGCTCTCTTTTTCTTTTCTTTTTCTTCCATTTGTTTTGAACTTTTGATTGTAAACTAAAGCAATTTTACTTGTATTTTTTGTTTTTCAAGTTTAGTTGATTTATTTCTTTCGTTCTTTTGTTCTTCTTCCTATCTTTTTATGAGAGTTAATAATCTATATGTTCTATATTAGATCTAGATCTATGATTTAGTCAAGAAAGATCCTTTAAACTTCTGTGAGCATTACTTATTATTTCAAAGTTTATTTTGTAGTATTAATTTTAATCTAATACTTTTTAATGTGGCTTAAGTAGTATTTTCTCTATAATTTTTTCTGGTAGGAAGATTTATCTAACTACACTAATTGACCAGGTGTCTCCTCTATTCATTTTCTAGTTTATATAGTTTTTTATGTAGTTAAATTGAACCTTTTAATTTTTTTTTTATTTTCAATATTTATCCTTTTGCTCTCGTTATAATTGGAGCTATAGTAGGAGTATTTGTCAAATTTCCTGTATGGACTATATTATCATGAAAAAGTATTAAAAGATCAATTGGATACTTCTTGCCCTTACAAATGGATACTTGAATACTAAAATTTTCTCTTAAAAAATGAAAACAACTTTATTTCTTAGTACAATGAAAATTGTTGAATTAGCTTGCCTTGTATTATCTCTCCCAATGTTGGCTGCACATATAGGTTTTAAATATTCCTTGTTAATCCTTAACTCTTCTACCATATCTAATCCTTAACACTTTCCTTGACTTGGAAACCTTTTTGCTTTTCAAGCTTTCTTGATAAAATATGACTTCCAAAATTCTACACATTTGTATTTAGAACATAGATTTTTAAGAAGTTTAAGGAAAAGAGAAACAACATAGTACATGTACACATGTTATATATCCTATAGAATTAGCATTATCAAAATTATATGCAATTTATACTCATATCATAATCAGCTTGAAAGAAATATAGGCATGCAGTATATTAGTGGTATCCTGTTCAAAATACTTCTCCAATGACATAAGAAGAAAGGTTTAATAAATTAATCATCATGACTAAATGTTTGATCAAGAATTTTTGTTTGTGTTCCTACATTATGGATACACTAATTAACATGAATAGAGTTATGGTTTGAAGATGTTAAATAAGGAAAGCACAAATAAGATAGGAAGGAGAACTTGTAGTATTCAAATTGCTCATCAAGTTCTTCTGGAAATGAATAATGAAATTTATATCAAGTGACTTCTATTTTGTGTTTCTAATTTTTAATGCCTTTTTTGGCATTTGAAATCAAGTTAGCTTTCTCTTCTAAAATTTTGATTATGGAATACAAATGTGTGATCTTGTACTTTGACTTATAGCTCTCAATGCTCAAATTTTTATTATTGTGAATGTTTCTAACCTTTGAATCCAACTACAGTCCTTTGAACTAATGTTTCTAATCTTTGAATCCAACTACAGTCCTTTGAACTTTAGTATACTTTTTATTTGTTTCTTGTTTTCTTGGCAGGAATATGGTGATCCTGTAGATATTGATGGTTATGACAGACTACGAAATGAGAATGATTGGTTATTTGTTTAGTGTTTAGATGATGAGTTAGTTAATATCATTTAATTGTTGTACTGTAATTCTTTTAATTTTGCAGAACGAGGTTTGCTGTTACTTTTTGAAAAAGTACTGATGATATGACAGATGGATTTCCATTATTTCAATACTTTTTCTTTTTTGGTTGTTAGTTGACTATTTTTTTCACTCATTTGTTTGGCATTCATAGGAATTCTTTCATTCAATTTTAGTTGTATTTCCTGGGCAATGGTCGGGCGTAACACAGCCAACCCATTCTCTCAAAGCCAACTCTTTCTCCTTATCCCCATGACCACATATGCCATTTTTTTGCAGTATTAAAAGCGAACCACTCTTGATTGTGTCAATGTCGGCATAAACTATTGCCTTTTCTCCTTAAGCCCTACCAGCGCATAGCCAAAAAATGAAAAAGAAAAAGAATGAAAAAAGCAATTTTGGATTTTTATTTAAGTAAAACAGTGGCCATTTTGAAACGGGCATGGAACTTGGGCACCTTTATTTAAGTAGGCCCAGCTGAGGTTGTAGGTTTTTTGGACTTAAAGTACATGATTTGTCCTCTGGTTGGATACTTTAAGGGTGGGCTTAGACTTTGAATTAATACCAAATACAGCCTAGCCCAAGAAAAAAATGATTTGCCAAAAGAAAAACGAGAGAGAGAAAAAATTGTCGAACCGGCCAATTGGACCTCCTTTTCAGTTCATTGGCTGGTCCGAGTTTAAAAACACTTTTACAATACACTTAAGGGAAATCTTTCTCATATGCAATGAGGAGAATATTTACAAACAAAGTGATTTTGGTGATTAGACATGTGAGCCATATAGAAACAGTGAATACCAATCGTAATTTCTAATTGTTGCAATTCGCAATCGCATACCATGTATTAGAGATTTCCATTTTTATTTTTAAATTATTTTTTAACACTATTCCAATTCTTTTTTTTTTCTCAAAAAAAAAAAAAGTCAAAAGGAGGGACTTGTATTATCTATTCATTTTAGATATCGAGATGTTGGAGAGACATGAATTTACTAATTAGGATACCATTCAAATAATATAATCGAGATGTTAGAGAGACACGAATTTACTAATTAGGATACCATTCAAATAATATAATCGAGATGTTGGAGAGACATGAATTTACTAATTAAGATACCATTCAAATAATATAATGAGATCACACAGACTTCACACAAACTTTGGAATATAACTAATCTAACTTTGACTTTAGAAAAAAAAAAAGGGGGTTGATAACACTTTGCCCCGCTGAACTTAGGGGTTAGTCACACTTTACCCCCTCAACCTTAAATATATACACTTTGGCCCCCAAAGATTAGTCAAAGTTAGAAATTAAAAAAACAATTGAGTGTTATGACATTATTGCCTTTTATTCATGAAATTATTTGTACCTAAACATCATTTCTTTTCATTTCTAAAATATTTATATCTTCTTTATTGTATTAATTATATAAAAATATCAAACTAAAAAAGTTTAAAAAGTTAATATTTAATTTATATCCTTGAAATTTTTCTCTTGGATTAATACTTACTTCTATATATGTTTTTTTTTTTTTAACTTATTAGACTTTAAGTCAAACAAAACTAATAAATAACACAACACTAAAAATAAATTCAATTCTCAAAATTTATATAAAAAAGGTAATACCAAACTCATTTTTTTAAAGTAATAATTTATCATTTTAATTTATTTAAGCTTTTAGACTAATATCATTGTCATTTTTATATTTACCAAATTAGTCCGAATATGAAATTATTAATCAAAGAATTTCTTCTTATTTATTCTTTTGGACTAAATATTATATTTTTGGACTAAACATTATATTTTTTTTGTTTGACATATTTATTCTTTTTTGCCCTACTGCTGTATAACGGGCTAACTCTTCTTTTTTTCCCAAAATATTCTTTGATTAAGAATCCATATTGGACTAATTTGATAAATATAAAAATGACTATGATATTAGTCCAAAAGTTTAAATAAATTAAAATAATAAAAAATTAATTTAAATAAATGAGTTTGGTGTTACTTTTTTTATATAAAATTTTGGCAATTGAATTTAGTTTAAGTGCTGTATTATTTATCAGTTTTGTTTGACTTAAAGTCTAATAAATTAAACAAAACATATATAGAAGTAAATATTAATCAACGAGAAAATTTTCAAGGATAGAAACAAAATATTAACTTTATTTAAAATTTTCAGTTTGATATTTATATATAATTAATACGATAGAAAAGATATAAATCTTTTAGAAATGAAACAAAATGATATTAAGTTATAAATAATTTCATGAATAAAAGGGCAATAATGTCATAACACTAACTTTTTCTTTTTAATTTCAAACTTTCACTAGCTTTGGGAAGCAAAGTGTATATATTGAGGAGGTAAAGTGTGACTAATCTCTAAGCTCAAAGAGACAAAGTGTTATTAACCCAAAAATATAAATATATATATATATATATAATGAGATCATACAGACTTCACTCCTCAATCCTGTCACCATTATTACTCACTTTCGCACCGGTGCACTAGACACGAGTGAACCTACTCGTTGTACTTGTGACTGCAAAGCAACGTTAAATTTTTGTTTCCAGCATCAGTAAATTGTTGTAGGCGCTATAATTTCACACCAATGCTTCTGGAGAGCTTTAGAAACCCCGCTTTTACCTCATCTAAAGCTAAGATTTCTATTTCCTCAAAAAAAAAAAAAAAAAAAGCTAAGATTTCTACAAGGTTGTTAAACATTGTGTCAAAGATTGATGTCTTTTGTCCGATATGGAAGAAATACCCTAATTGCTCTATGGGAGCATAGACATTTTGGCGCAACTTAATTTTCTGCCAGATCTAGACCGACTTGCCATTCAGGCTAAGGGAGCGTAGGTAAACGCTTTTTTATCTGAATCTTTTCGGGCATAAAAAATTGCCAAATAAATAGGGCGGTGGCCAAGTCGGAGTCCACTAAATAAAATCAATATATTTTTACAGTGGACAGTGCTCGCTTTCTTCCTATTGTAAGTTTTCGTGTTCAAAATTACGTATTACGAAAGCAAGATTTTATTTTCGCAATAAAATAGTAATCATGCTTTATGGCTTAGAAGACGGGCCGAATCCTGATAAGGATTTTAATTGCATTCCTACTTAACTAACTGGGAGATTTTATTTTCGCAATAAAATAGTAATCATGCTTTATGGCTTAGAAGACGGGCCGAATCCTGATAAGGATTTTAATTGCATTCCTACTTAACTAACTGGGAGAACCCATACACAGTAAGTGTCATGGTAACTGGTAAGTGCATAGCTTGTATCATTATTTTGTGAAGTATATAACAACAATAATAAACCAACCAACTTAGTTGGATACCACTAAGCCTTTAAAGGCTAGGAAGGGTGTGAGATCAGAAGTTCTAACTCTGTTTCCTATCAAAAATTCAAATAGGTGCATAATGCAGCCGTTTGATCCGATAGTGGTTCAATCCCTATCGGTTTTTTTGAGCCCTATGTTACGAGTAGGATAAGATATTATTGATGATTGATAAAAAAATATAAAAAC
The DNA here is from genome assembly GCA_024721245.1 of Mitragyna speciosa. NCBI lineage: Eukaryota > Viridiplantae > Streptophyta > Magnoliopsida > Gentianales > Rubiaceae > Mitragyna > Mitragyna speciosa. The sequence continues at coordinate 26,233,530 of CM045562.1, read as the reverse complement.
AATAATATCGTACAAATAAAATACTTCCATGTTGAATTGACATTAGAAAAATGATATGTTTTTAAAAAAAAAAATTGATGAGTTTTTATAGTTACTTATCATTTTTTTTAAAAAAACATTAGTTCTCCTAAGTTCAATTGGGCTTCCCCATGATATGTTAGGAGTTAGATAAGATATTATTGACGATTGACAAAAAAAATATAAAAACAATAATATAGTACAGATAAAATACTTCCACATTGAATTGACATTAGAAAAATGATATGTTTTAAAAAAAATGATAAGTTTTTTATAGTCACTTATCATTTTTTTTTTTGAAAAACAAAAATTTACCATTTTCAAATGTCGTTACTCAATTGTTCGGATTAACCCTGGACGTAGACCTGTCAACGGGTCAGGTTTGGGTCGGAATTGGATATTCCGGACCCAAACCCGTTAGAAGAGACTTTAACTGGACCCAAACCCATATACCTGACGGGTCTCACAAGTCGGATCCAGATCCATAACCGATTGGGTCTGGGTTCAAGTTGGATAGACCCGTTCCAGTGAACCAAAAAATTTTTTTCACCTTATTAGCCCAAAGGTCCATCATCAAATTGGTCATCTTTTTTTTTAAGCCCAAATTTCTTTCCTTTTTACATTTCATTTTGTTTTTTTAGACATTAAAGCCCAAATTAAAAATCATTCCCTTATTTTATTTTAAAGCCACTTATATATACACCATATTAGCCCAAAGGTCCATTATCAAATGTCCTCTTTTTTTTTTTACGCCCAAATTTCTTTCTTTTTTAAAGCCTTGCTAGTTTTTTTAAACATTAAAATCCAAATTTAAAGACTATTCCCTTATTTATTTTAAAGCCAACTTTATAATATATACATATACATACATACATACATATATATATAAAGGGTCCGTGTTTAGGTCAGGTCGGAATTAAATATTTCCAACCCGTTTTTTATTAGAAGAAATGGGTTCGGGTAAACATAATTCTACCTCTACCTAAATCCCAAAAAAATGTAACGGGTTCGAGTTAGGTCCGGGTTTGGACCCCACCATTGACAGCCCTATCTGGAAGGGACTTCACCACGAGGCTTACCATTCAACGTGTATGGACTTGGATTGGATTCATGCATAATGAATTTTTGAAAGCTTTAGGTCCTTGTGGTACTCTAATTTAGTCCAATAATATCACCGGGTAATTCTCCTTGTAGAGATTAGCAGCAGCAGCAGCAGCAGCATGGGCTAATATAATATTATGAGTGGCAGTAAAAGGATCCGTTACAGGATTTGCGTTCCGATCAGACAGCCCAACACTATATCCAGACTGACACATGCGTACTATGCACAGTAAACAAGAAACCAACCCCTCATGTTTTTGTTGCAAGGCCTCACTTGTTGTTTCCATAGCATCTCTGATAAGTGGGTCTTTTTTTATTTATAAAGTTCATGCTCAAAATATACCATACCTTGACTCGTTTCATGTAAAATTTTAAAAATGGCTAAAAAGTAATATTCTTCCCGAATTTTACAGTGTAGTCAAGCATTGGATTGATTACTCTAGCGACTTGGTCTGTAAAAGGAAGAAAGCTCCTCACACCACTTTTCATTCCTGGAGATCTCGCACAATATCCAATCTTCCTCGGAGTTTCTTGGAACCTATTATTCCCTATGAATTCATATTTTCAAAGTCATAGAGAACTTGTGTAAAATAGATGTGTGATACTTCAGCAATAAACTATGCAGGCAATTCAGTAGCATTTGGATCTCTGGTCTCAGAGAAGAAACTGACAACAAGAGAATCTGTAGAGAATGTGGAAGTTCGTATCAATAAAGTCATTGAGGATACTCCTGTAAATCAAGTAGTTGCTGAATCTCCCGTCACAGATAGGTCTCAAGAACAAACTTCAATAGCTCCTGCAACACCTGTTACCCACTCAAGTTCTTTGAAACTGCAAGATGTCCGAGGAGTCTCTAAACCTGGCATGTTGGAACCTGCAAGCTCATTTGCAAAAATAGAGGGACAGTGGACTCCAAATGCGGATCAGGAATTGCATGTTGTTTTGGTTGGACGAGGTGAAAAATGCTTATTATTAGCAGTAGTCATCTAAATTTCAAGTAAGGGAGCAAACTGTTTATAAGTATGTTTATCGAAAGGGTGAAAATGGAGAGATCCTTAATCATTTCATCTTACGTATATATTATACTTTATATTTGAACTTCAAAGCCTTATCCTTCACTCTATTGATGGATTGTCTTGCTAGAGGCTAGATTTTTACATGTATTCCAATCTGCAATTCATTGTTTAAGCTAGCATAATTTTTGTCTTCCATGTTTCTTTTTTTTTTTTTTTTTTTTTTGGCTTTACCTCACGTATGAAGGCTAATATTAGCTACTTTGTTCATTTGATTAGGAGATAAATTCATATTCAGGATATACTCCCGGGAAAAGTAAGTTAAGTCTTACTGACATTTATGTTAGTATAGATTGGATTTGTGGCCCTTGGCTTTCTAATACGTGACATATTCCATATTGCAGATAAATGTTCTGTATGGGCTAGGTATGTTGGATAAGAGAGTGATTGAAGTGGGATTGAAGTGGTAGCTAAGCAAAGTTACTTACGATGGGCATTAAATCCAACTACTCAAGACTTCCTGAGAAGCCTTTAATCCCTGGTGAAAAAACTAGAACCTTTGAGGAATTTTGTGGTGACTTTTACATATTGAATTGAATTTGCAGGTTCTAAAAACAAGAGACTATATAGATGTGAGACAGGAGAAAGCGTTTGGTGACATCTTTGTACTGGAGACTCCTGAGTTGAAGAATACCAAATATGTGGATGGTTGTGGTTCAGAAGCTTGAGCGAACTTGGTGCTTATTGAGATTTCTACCGTAAATTTTGTGTATAATTAGGCATACAAGGCAGAGATAGGTTTCACAGGATAGAAATTATGTAGGTCTGGTAATTCTACTTTTGTATTGTCCCGAAATCTTTCAATACTGCTATGTGAGTGCTGTCACAATCTGATGTAATTAGTTTTCTAGTAGAAGGAATAGTCACAGGAATCAATTATTGTTCTGAAATCTTTTACTACTCCTATGTGAGCGCTGTCACAATCTGAAGCATTTCGTTCTGTAGTAGAAGGAATAGACACAGGAATCAATCATTGTTTTGCCTGTAACAAGTGGATATGTAATCTGGTGAGATAGCTTTAGCTTGTAATGTGGGTTCTTTTTTTTACTGACAAATGATGTTAAGGCGTAAGGCTTAGAAAAGCACCAGATTCCAAATTGCATGATATTCTTTCGTTTAATCCTTGGTGTTGCTGGAGGCCGATTAGCTAGAGTGAATTCTGCTTCCAAACTGCTTAACGGTAATGTGTTTGATAATCAAGTTTGCAGAATAGCATGAAGATGTGCAGTTTATTTCCTAATGGGATATTTGGAGATGGCTGTCAACATTATTCGAAGGGGATTTACCCACTTAATATATTTATTTCAGCGCATAACCTACATGCTAGGAGCTTACAACCGTAGTGCTTATTATTGTTGCAGAAAATCAAAAACAGTTGCTAATATATGCGCATGCTTGAACAACCCACGCCGTTGAAAAATAAAGGGAAACCAGGAAAGCATGAAAAAACCACTATCAAGCCTGAGGATTGCGAGGGGCTGGGTGCATGGTGCAGAAACTTCACTTGGACCCTTTGAGGAATTCGGATTTGAACCATTGAGATGATTTCTTTGCAATCCGAGCTAGACTGTTGAGGTAATCTGTGTAGAAGAGGCCGTAACGAACATTATAATCCGAGCCCATTTCTAGGCAATCCATCAGAGACCACATGAAATATCCTTTAACATTTGCTCCTTTCCTGCAAGTAATAAATTACTCATGAATCACGCGATGATGGTATCTGTCTTTTCGAAAACAATATTTGTGCGTACATCATTAATTATTAAATCAAAGCCAATATTGGAATGTTTATTATGGTCCAGAACTTACTTCATGGCTCTTGAAACTTCTTGGAGATGAGAAACAATATGTTGAATTCTATCATCGTCCTTGAGTGCTGTCTCCACCGCGACGGTATCATCTCGTTTCGTCGGATAGCCTAGTGAATTTCAAGTTCATCGTTCAATAAGATATGTATAGGTTCAGAGGTTTCTTTTCTTTTTTCTCTTTTTTCTTTTTTCCCCTTTTACTTGAGATTAAAAAAATATCTAATGATAACTAACCATTCTCAGTGATGTATATCTTGGGCTGGCCATATTCTTTGTGAATGTATTCTAAAGCATCTCCCAAACCTCGCGGGTACACGTAAATTTCAGAGCTCCCTGGGGCCTAAATTAACCAACCAGTATTAGAAGGATAACGCTGTTAGTTAAGTTGCCCAAAATATTACCACAACAATGTCTAATTACTGTAAAGATCGATGGATGGCATTTCAGCTGTAAAAAATTTGATCGAATAGAGTATTTTACCTTTGGTCCTATGAGCTTTCCGTTGTCCTTTTCCACTGTCAACATACAGGCGTGAAAGATTGATGAGACCGAAACAAATTCTGCCGTTCAAATCATCTCATGTTTAATGTGTATACTTGCCTGTGAGATCGACGTGCTGGTACTGATCATGACTGGTGTACGATTGATCAGGTACTATAGGAACATCAGATGCATATCTGGAAGTGTAATAATTCACACCAACGAAATCATACGACCCTTTAACTAATTCCTTTTGGTCGTCTGTGAATGTTGGAAGGCCGTCCCTAACCAAAGCTTTCATGATGAATGGATAATCACCATATACCATCGGTTCCAACATCCTGTTAATTAAATTGGGGGAAAAAGAAAACAGAAGAACCACTTTTATACAGCTTGTAAATTCTACCAAGTAACTAACCAAAGAATGCATATTTTCCTGTGCATAAAACTACCATGACGAAGAGAAGTAAAAAACATGATTAATTAACCAACCATCCCGTTAAAAAGTCGAATGCCCTCTCTGCTGCAGTTCTGTCTACTATCGTCTTATCATTTGGCTCAAACCACTCTGTGACCAATGAAATTCCAATCTCTCCCTTTTGGGTTGGCTGCAAATATGTATACACATTAAAAAAAATAAATAAATAAAAAGGCTAATTAATTGAGGTGCACAAAACTAATGCTTGTGCTTGCTTGGCTTTACACGGATGCGCAAGTTGGAGAGATTTAAACAAATCTAATATAATAACATAGCATCATCACCTGGTAATTTTCCTTGTAGTGCTTAGCTGCGGATGCATGAGCCAATAGGATATTATGGATAGCTAGGAAAGGAAACGTGACCTGGTTGTCTATTTTTAGACCCATTCTATATCCATACTGACCAAACACTTGGGGTTCATTAATTGTAATCCAATTCTTTACTCGATCCCCAAAATTCTTGAAACAAAGGTCCGCATATGCTTTAAAATCATCCCTGAGATGGAAGTCAGAGCAGGGAAAAAAAATTTTTAAAAAAATAAATTTAATTAATAAGAAGCACGAACAGATCTTGCCGGATTACACATGTACTTACTTAAAGCAAATAAAAATACTTACGCGATCTGGCTGTCCAAGAACCCGTTGTATTTATTTTGCAATGCCGTTGGCAAATCAAAGTGGAAAAGCGTCACAAATGGAGTAATCCCTTCATTGCGTTACACAAAATAAAAATAAAAATTTTTTTTTTTTGAGTTCCATAACTAATTACTCCATTCAAAGGTGAATGACAAAAATTAAATTCATTGAATAACAGCTTCAATGAATTACTCTTACCGTTTTTAATTAATTCATTGATAAAATTGTTGTAGAAGTCGATTCCCTCTTGATTTATTCCTCCACTTATGGTCCCATCTGCAAATTGAGAAATTGTTAATCTGCTCTCATATGTGTTTACTGATATGTCATGTAGTTAAGTTGAAAAATGAAAAGATTTACTTTGCTGGGTAAAATTTCCAGAGATAATATTAGGACAGGGCGCTACAGGACAACCGGATATCATATACATATCTTTCCAGCTAATGCTTTAATTGGTATCTTGTGCTCTTCCTAATGCTAGCTGCTGTCTTTTTTTCAGAATACTACAACTGTAGGATAATCTATCGACTTTTAAATGTTACAAAAGATCATCCATGATGATACCATACCGGGTAAAATCCTTGACCAAGAGATGGAGAATCTGTAAGTGTCAGCCCCCATTTTCTTGAGCAGCTGTACATCTTCCTGTATTAAAATGATCGCAAGAACTTCCCTTTATATACTGACCAAAATATCGAGAACAAAAACTACTTCGTGCCAAACAGCACAGGAAGAACATAGGCCTTAAAAAAAAAATTGAAATACTAGTTTAAATTTACGGGACAAGTCAAAATATGTGTTAGACTGAACGTCCAAAGTACATATCTTCCCATTTTGAGTACCTTGTAGCGATTGTAGGAATCAACTGCTATTTGGCCCGTGCCAATGAAACTATCCCACGTACTTGGTCCTCTCCCACCTTCAGTTCCTGAACCCTCAGTCTGTCCATGCACCAAGTGATAGGTGACGTGGTCAAAAAAAGAAATATCATATACATACATCTATCAAGGTAATCAATCTTGTATACATAGTTTATGCATGTAACGTAAGAGTGAAATTAATTTAATTAACCTGAAGAGCAGAAGTTGAGCAGCCGAACTTGAAATCCACTGGAAAATCTTTCCTTGAGACTATCTGAGGTTGAGGTATGAGCGTGCCTGGTAAGACTCCTCCATCTACAAGTTTTTCAATAACATCAGGCTGGGGGAAGGCAATCCCCTTGAGACATCTTGTTATGCCCCGAGAGTAGGAGTTCGCCCTGCTGGCAGTCCCCCGAGATGAAAGTTCCACATTTCTTTTAAAAATCCGGCACTCTTTATCCAAAGAACTCAAATGAACAAACGGGTTTTCTGCCGGAGGAGCCAGGGATGCATTGACACTTGGCAAAGCAAAGTTCAGTAGAGCCATAATTACTGTGCTTCTTTTTGTTGTTTGTTGTGGCAGTGACGCACAGAGGATAGTGGATGGGAAATGGAAATGTGCTTTTTGGTATGGCTATGCAGGAATAAAGCAGGTACTTATACAGTGGTTGGTTATTCTAAATTAGGTACAACTGATAGGAGAATTTATCATTACAAATTACAATTTGAATTGACATTACAATAATTGGACAGCGGCCAATTATTGTACTGCACAGTGTACAAATATATGTACTGGCGTGTTGAATATCTTCCTTTTGAGGCCTTAATAAAAGTTTTGTCTCGACTCTCGTAATTGCCTGATTCCTACTACGCATTAAAATAAGCTAATCCTGCTAGATAACATCAGCAGATTGATATTTTATCCCTCCTCCAACGTATTTGAGATTCAGTAAAGTCTGATTTCTAGGATGTTCTTGCTTATCCTGTTTTCCAATGACCAATATCGAATTGTAGATTGGACGGTCTTCTCAAAAAAAAAAAAAAAAAAGGAAATTATCCCTTGATTTTAAAAACAATTATTAAGTTCCAGATGATAATGAATTCTCTTGGCACTTTCGAAATAATATAGATACAGACGGATCGATAGATACTATAAAATTTTTATTTGGTATCAGTGGCGGAGTCAGAAAAAAATGTTAGTGGGGGCAAAAGCAACATTTAATTTTTTTTTTACTTACTATTTTACTTTTTTTAAATAAAAAAACATCAATATTCACATAACAATTAGAAATAATGCATAGATTCCACATAAAACACAATTGAATTCATACTCAAAAATACTAATATAACAATAATTTTATTTCAAAAAGTAAACCAAACCATTTACAATTGCTTACGACGAGTTTTCATCTTTTTATAACGGTTTACCACCTTCTCATTTTCAACTTCACGAAGTATATTTTTTTCAATGTAAATAACTAAACAATCATTCATCCAAGTGTCTCCCATTTTATTTCACAATCGATTCTTCACTATATTCATATCTAACTTTATAAGCATATATACCAATGGATACACAATATCTCTTTTAGTCTTCACGAACTTTTGAGCTAAATCATTGATTTTCCTTAAATTTAAAAATTTCTTAGCTGATCTCAAGTCGATAATATAAGTATCAAATTCAGTGTTAAGCACAAGAATATCTAATTGAGAAAACTCATACGGACCAAAAGAAAAATAAAAAAGGCAACCGTAAGCATAAAAGAAATTTAAGAAAGTGGGGGCACACTTGAAATTATTTTTAAAACTATAGTTTATCAAAGTAATTTGATGGGAGGCAGTGGGGGCCCGTGCCCCCAGGGCCCCCACCCTGCCTCCGCCCCTGTTTGGTATTATAAGTAAATTATTCTTACTCTACTTGTGAGTGAATAATCACTCCACCTCCTATTTGTTTCTTGTTAAGAGGACCTTTTATTTTCAATTGCAAATTTTTTATTTTATTAATTCGTATCTAAGCTTGGTTTCTCATGATGACGAGCAAATTACTGGAGATATTGTCCAAGAGTAAGTTGATATGATTAATTATTCCCAAGCAGCATGCCTAATCTCGTTTTAGTAGTGATGGCTTTCTCATTGTTTTAGGGTTTTTTATCATTTGTTGAAATTCAAGTATTATGAACTCAAGATTTTCTTTTTTCAACTTTTATCGTAAGAATGCTCTTAAGCTTAGTTCTTGAATCATGATAAGAGTTCTGATTAATTAAATTCTTCGAAAAAGTAAAAGATTACAAAGAAATTGTGATTCTAATTGAGTCCTTACAATACACTTAAAGGAGATCTTTCTCATCTGAAATGCAGAAAATATTTACAAAGAAAGTGATTTTGGCGATTATGCATGTAAGAAATATAGAAACATAATTTTGACCTTCCAACGGTGAATACTCATCGCAATTTCTGATTGTTGCAATTCTCAATTGCATGCCATGTATTAAATATTTCCATTTTTATTTTTTAAAGTATTTTTTTCAACACTATTCCACTTAATTTTTTTCTCAAAAGAAATAAAAAATAGAAGGACTTGTATTATATATTCACTTTAGATCTCAAGACATTGGAGAGACATAGAGATTGCAAATGAACGGAATGGGTGGGACTTAATTGGGACTGTGAGCCATACCCAAACAGTTTCATATTTTTTATGGGATCAATATAGGCGAGATTAGAATGGGCTAGTCCCATTTTGATACCACCTAAATACCCAATAAATCTCATTTTATTATTTTTCTAAACTATCTTTTCCTTATTAATCAATTATTATTTTTTATATTATTTAGTTTTTTTAGTTTAACCTTAATATTTCTTTTTATATCATTTTTTTTTTACATTATTAACCTCAATAAATTTCTAACTTTTTTGGTTTTTATATTTTTCTTTTTATCTTTCAGTTATAAACTATACTTTTCTAATGATTACATGTAAAGATGATAGATTCAAGATGTGCAAATATTTAATTTATCCACCCCTAAAAAAATCAATTTGGATATTATTTTATTAAAACTCTTGGTACTAAAATCTATTACTAAAGTAATGAAGTAAATTAAAAATTAAAATAAATCAACATCTCACTCGTTCATGGACATTATAAACTTAGATGAAACCCAGAATATGAATAGTAGTTTCCCTGAGAATAAGGTTGAACTGAAATTAAGGCATTCAACATATGAAATCCATATGAATTTTTTTTTACTACAATGATTAATTTAACTACACAAAATTGATGTCAAGAGGTAAAATTTAACATAAATTTAAAGAAATCGAAGAATTGAAGGGGTCAAATGAAGAAGCAAAGAATGGAGAAATAAAATTACCACTTGCCATCATTGTACCAAGGACGCTAGGTACCACAACATTCCACTGTCATTGAAAAAAAATGTTAAAAGCCAATAAAACGAAAAAGGATGAAAGATGCTTTGTTAATATAGTTTAAAATGAAGGATTTTTCCAAAAGTGAGTATGGAAAAGGTGGACCAGATCAAATAATAATTCTTTCAAAGTTTGTTTATATTTGGGTATGGGAGTCCCAGTCAATTCCCAACCACACCCATATATGAATGGGTATTAATGGGTATAATTCCAAATAAATCTAATTCCATATTATTGATACCCATCCCTTCCAAATTAAACATTAGCATGGGATTCCAGTAAGTCTTGGATTAATTGCCAATGCTAGAGAGACATGGACTCCCTAATTAAGATTACCACTCAAATAATATAATGAGATCACGCAGACTTCACTCAATCCTGTGACTATTTTTACTCGCTGTCACACCGATACACCGGACACGAGTGAACCTACTCCGGTACTTGTGACCCCAAAGAAATGTTAAATTTTTATTAGTCCACTTCCCACCACGAGTACAGTGTCGTGGGCACCCGCAAGCAAGCTATGATTTAACATCAATGCTTCTGGAGAGCAATGGAAACCCCACTTTACCTCATCTAGAGCTAAGATTTCTACAAGGTTGTTAAACATTGTGTCAAAAATTGATATCTTTTGTCAGATATGGAAGAAATACCTTAATTGCTCTTTAATATTGGAGCATAGATCTTTTGACGCAACTTAATTTTCTGACAGATCTAGACCGATTTGCCATTAAATGCACTGCACGGTAGGGGGATAGAAAAAAATATTAAATACATCATGTGTATTAGAACACGTGGTATATTAGAATAAATAATTTATTATCATGTAATGACAATAAATTAAATTTTATATTATTTAATGATGTGTAATTAATTTTAATGCATAACATGTCAAGCAATGTGCGTAGTCCATAGAATACGTGCTCGAGAGGGTAGGTAAACGCTTTCTTATTACCTTGAATCTTTTCCTGTGTGATCAGCCCGCTAAGCCGAGCCCTACCCGTGCCGCCAAGCATCAAAAATTGCCAAGTCAATAGGGCGTTGGCCTTGTCGGAGTCCGCTAGATAGAATCAATATAATCTTTTACATTGCATAGTGATGGCTTTCTTCTTATTATGAGTTTTCTAGTTCAAAATGACGTATTACGAAAGTAAGCTTTTCTTTTCACATTAAAATAGTAATCATGCTTTTTGGATTAGAAGACAGGCCGAATCCTGATAAGGATTTTAGGAGCCGTTTGGTTTTACTATGAGTATTATTAATCCTACTATAAGTATGGATTTTGATGATTCCCCCCAACATATTTGGTTCAATAATAGAATGAGTATCATTATAACAATACTTGTTTGGTTTACTATAATGACTTTCAAGCAAATTTTAAAATTTTTAAATCTTTATTTATGATATAAATATTTTTTGAATTTCTTTTTTTATCTTTTCAAAGAAAATTTCTAAAAGATTTCTTCGATTTTAAATATAGCCATGCTCTAATTTGAGTTTTATACAAATGATAACTTTAAAAAAAAAAGTCATTTTTATTGTATTAACAGAAAGTATTATATATTTTTTATTTTCAGTTTAATTTTTTATAAAAAAAAGTTGAATGTAAAAAAAATTATTAAAAATAATTTTTATAAAAAATTTTATAAAGTACTAATAAACAATATTCAAAATCCAAAGACGAGAGAGAGAAGAATAGTATATTGGGGGTGGGTAACTCAAAAGACGTGTGTTTTTTTAGTGGGTGTGTTTTTGCTTTTAATCATAAAGATTAATGGGTTTGATAGAATAGTATTTTAGGGAGAATCTTTAACATCCCAATTAATCACTATCATTCAAATAGTAATAGTTGTTAAACAAACATTAACAATGAATATCATTACCTATGATACCCATTCCCCTCTTTGATTTCCCTAGACCAAAACATCCCCTTAATTGCATTCCTTGAAAAAGAATTCCTACTTAAATGATTGGGGGACCCTATACACGGTAAGTCTTGGTAAGTGGTAAGGGCATAGGTTGTATCATTATTTTGTTAAGTACATAACAACAATAATACTTATCTTACAAATAAAATACTTCCACGTTGAATCGACAATAGAAAAAATATATGTTTTAAAAAAAATGATAAGTTTTTATAGTCACTTATCATTTTTTTTTTTTTGAAAAATAAAACTTTACCATTATTTTCAAATGTCGTTACTCAGGTGTTCGGATAGACCTCGAGTGGGACTTCACCACGAGGCTCACCATTCAACGTGTATGGACTTTGGGTTGGATTCATGCACAAAGCATCATTGGAAAGCTTTGGCGGGATGCCGTTGTAGAGGGACGGGACTCAGGGGCTATACAAATTAACGACAGTCAGTATTTTAGACTTTTCAGTGGGAGAGGGCCAGATTTAGTCGGATACGGTTTGAAAACACGTGAGAAAAATGGGCTCTTTTAAAATCATCAAAGATCGATTCATTCGCATTTACTTTTCGTTTGCCCTGAAAATTGTTTCACCAAAGTTAAATGCCCAACCTATTTTATTTATGGCGCGTACTAGATGTAATTTATTGAGAGAAGTTTCACGTGGATTGGTTAGATCAACAGACGACCAATGGTGTCGGCGTTGTTTAATCATGCAGCTCAATCATGAGCCCACTTGCATATTTAGTTATCGAAATACAGGTCGTATCCAGTAATCCTGTTGTTAGTCTTTGGTTTAGCTGCTAGTTTTTATACTTGTCTTGGTACAGTTGGTTGGGCCTTTTAAAAATTAAATGGTAAATATAAAGCATTGGTTCGTCCTCTTTAAAATTAAAAATCTCTGGTGATCGGGGCATAATTCACATGGCGACAAATTTAATCATGTTGCCCCAAAAATGTGTTTCATGGCAAAGAGTAGGTGGAATATTTTCAGAAAAATATTCACATCACGATATCTAATCACTTTTTACATCACATATCTACTGTTGTTATTCGAAAAAATATACAGTGACCATTTTTTAGAAGAAAAATATCTATAATTTCGAGAATATCTTGTCCTGTGCTCATTCACCTTTTCCCTTTTGTTTTCCATTCTAAAGTGCAAATTGCCTGCAACTTTATTTCTCCACAAAATTCATTAATTTATCCCTTCATTATTATTAACCAAATCCAATGTTATTAGCAGCTTGTTTGATTTTTAATTTCTTGAATTTTACCCTTCACTTATAATGGAAATCAAGAAACCAACCTTAGCAAACAGCAAAAATGCTTAAAGCGAGATGGATCTGAAAAATACATTTTGAATTCGAGAGAGTAGGGCTAATGAGTTTGTAAGCTTCACGTTTGTCCCATTTTTTTAATTCGGGTTAGACCTACCTTGGCCAGCCTAGCCCATTTGCCAAAATCCTAATCATGAGTCAGCCCACTGCTGGTCTTGAGAATAAGAAAATACTATTTAAAAAAAAAAAAAAAAAAAGTAAAAAGAGAGGTGACGATTTCGTGGAGTCAAAAGTTCCCAGGTTATTTTTCAAAAAAAAAAAAAAAAAGTGAGCCAAGTGTTCCAACGAAAAAAGCCCGGCTGGCACCCCTGCTGCACAAACCCCAAGATCTTGTCAGTGGCAAGTGAGGTGTTTGCGAAGTGCGGTTAATGAGTTATTTGTCCACTGCAGCAGGAACAATTGATGTTCACAGCCCAAATGAAATCATTACGGCGTGTCTGAAGCTCATGATAATGTTTTCGTCCTTTATAAAAATGATAAATGCTGTTAATTAAGGCCCCAAGACTTATAAAAGCACCGGGTGCCCAATTGCATCACGCTCTTTCTTCTTCGTTGGTTGTCACAAATTGCACGAGCCATATTATCTACCAAACACTCGAATGGTGATTTATTTGGTAGCAAATTTGCAGAACTGCAAGAGTTTATATTTGATTTTGATTCCTTTCATCTTTAAAAAAGGCTGTGAAAATATTCAGAGAGTATTTTATCACGTATGATAAGTGTATAATCTCTATGCTAGGGCCTAAGGACTTAATGTGTTCAGATATCTATCACGTATGCTACATGTATAATCTCTATGCTATTTATCACGTATGCAATGTGTATAATCTATATGCCAAGACCTAGAAGCTTACTACCAAACTGCTAAAGAATGTTGCAGAATTCTAAAGATTTGTTGTAGGATCATTGTCTCCAAGAAAAGTGTGGCAAAACAACGAGCCCTGAGGATCAATGATGCTCGCGGCAGAGACACAGCATATAGTCACGCAGACGGTGACAAGAAATGTTTGAGCCAGACTGCTGACTTCTTTGGTATTCTGTTCAAATTATTGAGGTAATCTGTGTAATTGAGGCCGTAACGGACTTGATAACCAGAGCCCATCTCTAGGCAATCCATGAGAGCCCACATGAAGTAACCGTTAACATTTGCTCCCTTCCTGCAGCAAATTTTTTATGTGATCACAATTGAGCAACAAATAATTTGCAATGTAAGCTAATTATGTTTGACCCCAAATAAAATAAAATAAAAAAGAATTACTTCATGGCTTTTGAAATTGCATCTAGATGAGTAAGAATATGCTGAATTCTGACATTGTCCTGGACTGCAGCCTCCACTGGATGGAATCATTTCGTTTCTCCGGATACCCTAGCAAATTTTAACTTCATTTTTTAGTAGCAATATAATAAGATAGGAGGTTTCTCTTCGATTTCATTTTTAATTGAGATCAAAAGATTGTCCAGTGACAGACTAACCATTCTCCGTGATGTACATCTTGGGCTGGTTATATTTATTGGCCATGTACACCAGAACATCTCCCAAACCTTGCGGGTACAAATAAATGGAATCGTTTCCTGGTGCCTATATTGGCAGGTTATTATCAGATGGAAAGCACCGTTTGTAAAGCAAACACAAGAAAAAATTATAATTATTGAGTACTTGAAAATTTGATAGTGCTTCAGCACTGTAATATTTTATAAGAGTAAATCCAATCAATGTTACTAGGTGTAATTGATCATCTTATTAATTAGTAGTATTTACCTGGGCACCTATGAGCTTTCCGTCCCTGTCAGCTGTTAATGAACATCCACGGAAGATAGACAAGTGAGTAACAGATTAAGCCATCTATCTTATGACAATCATTGATACTTTAATCATTCATTTACCCGTGAGCTGAACGTGTTGGAACTGATCTTGACTGGTATAAGTTTCATCCGGGTTCAGCGGAACAGAAGCCGCGTATCTGGAAGTATAGTAATTTACACCAATGAAATCAAAGGACCCTTTAACTAAATTCTTTTGCTCGTCTGTGAATGTTGGAAGCGCATTCCTCGCCAAAGCCTTCATGATGAACGGATAATCACCAAACACCATTGGTTCCACGATCCTATATTCATTTTGAAGAACACAGAGTAAAAGTTTATACATGCTAAATTTGGACGAGATCTTATTATTGTATTGTTATTGGACGAAATTATCTGACCATCCAACATAAAAGTCGAACGCCCTCTCTGATGCATCTTGATCTGCTTTAGTATCAGCACGTGGCAGAAACCACTCCGTGGACAATGAAATTCCAATCTCTCCCTTTTGTGTCGCCTGCAGTGAAGAAACAATATATTAACTGATTCGTGGCGAAGACAAAAGGAGGAAACATGAAAGAAACATATATGATCCCCAAAGCCTTGCATATGCATGCACGCAAGCTTTTGGGTTCTTGCGGTACTCTAATTAGTCCAATAATATCACCTGGTAGTTCTCCTTGTAGAGATTAGCAGCAGCAGCATGGGCTAATATAATATTATGAGTGGCGGTAAAAGGATCCGTAACAGGATTTGCGTTCGGATCAGACAGCCCAACACTATATCCAGACTGACCAAAAACTTGTGGTTCATTAATTGTAATCCAAAACTTTACTCGATCGCCGAAATTTTTGAAGCAAAGATCAGCGTATGCTTTGAAGTCATCCCTAAGATAGAAAGTAGAGTAAAAGAAGCAAGACAACATAATTAATGAGAAGTAAGATCAGGACAATTACAAATGCCTAATCACATGTGTACTGTGCATAGTAAACAAGAAACCTACACAATCTGGCTGTTCAAGAATCCGTAGTATTTATTTTGCAATGCTGTGGGCAAGTCGAAGTGAAAAAGCGTCGCGAATGGAGAAATCCCTTCATTGCGTTAAAACAAAAACAATCAGTTCAGTTCTTACCCAGGCAACAGCATGACAAAATTGAATTCACTAGACAGAGGGCATTGATTGTGTTAAATACCATTTTTAAGTAATTCATTAATCAAATTGTTGTAGAAGTCTATGCCCTGTTGATTTATACCTCCATTGATTGTCCCATCTGCAAAAAAAAAAAAGTGTTCCTTAACCGTTCTATGCAATTGCGACGAGCGATTATTTTATGGACCTAAACTATATTGCGATGTTTCTATACTGAGACCAACGGGCGGTCCAAACATTTTGTGGTTTTTTATTTTAAAGTTATATAAATTTAAAAAGAATATAATTTCAGGATATCATATAAGATAAAAGCAATGGAGGACTCTCAATTAGAAAGCTAATTAAATCGGCCCGTCTTCACCAAAAGAGGTAAGCAGATTGTATTTGTTAATAAGTTACAACAAGAGCGAGAAATAAATATAAAATCTGATAATAATAAAATATAAAAACATTAAAAACCAGAAAATCATCCCTGAATCGAATTGGGTGACAGGTCTCCTTTTTACCAGCCGATTAGAATTTAAAATCACTACTAATTGTTTGAAATATGTCGACTATTTGTCCGTTGTAACTCTTTTATTTGTTCACAGCATTGAAATCTGAATTGATATCATATCATTGTATAAAATTGCATAATAACACTAGAGAAAATTCCACAGTTATGTCATACCAGGTAAGATCCTTGACCAAGAAATGGAGAATCTATAACTGTCTACCCCCATTGCCTTGAGCAATTGTACGTCTTCCTGTATACAAGAGAGCACAAGAAATTTAAAAAGAAAAATAGAGAGAATGACACACAAATGCTATACAAGTATTTGAAGAACCGGCTAGATTAAATTTTGAGACGAGAGATAGAATTATAAAATATGTTTCTCTCTGAAATTATGTAGTGGTTCAATTTGAAAATGTATTGCAATAACGTAAATATCTTATAAATCCTGATTACCTTGTATCGGTGGTAAGAATCAACAGCTATATCAGTGGTGCCTGTTCCATCCTGAATGAAGCCATCCCAAGTACTTGGTCCTCTCCCACCTTCGGTTCCTGAGCCCTCAGTCTGATTATGCACCAGGGAAATGGTGGAGTTAGAATGAAAATATAAGAAAAGAGGGAGTGTGTCTATTAACTTGAGCAAAATTCATACTACTACAGCAGCTGTATAATTTGATGATGAGAAGAAAGCCGTTGGTTTGGGACTTGGAAATTAATTTAAAAGACCTGGATTGCAGAAGTAGAGCAGCCAAATATAAAATCCGCTGGGAAGTCTTTTCTTGTGACATGTTGAGTTTTAGGTGTAATGGCTGATGGTGAGATAATACCTCCTCCGTGGAGTTGATCACTGACTTGACGCGGAGGTGAAGCCATTTTAGCATGTCCCTTTATGCAGCTCATTATGTTCAGAGAATACTTCTTCTTCCTTGTAGTCCTAGGTGATGAAATTTCGACATTTGTTTGAGCCATTACCTCTGTTTTTTTTTTTTCTTTTTCTTGCTTCGTGTGTGCGTGTAACGTCGGGAAGAGCGAGGATATGTGGAAGATTAGGATTTCTTTCTTGGTAGACGTATGTGAGAGCAATGAAGCTAGTATTTATATAGTTGAATCCAATTTACCAAATGTTGTAGGTCAGGCGTTGTTCCTATGTATGAGCATACCTTAGTCAAATTATCTGCAGGAAAAGCTAGTAGGGTACGAGGAGAATCTCGTCAAGTTGAATGAATTCTAATAAATGTACTCAACAAGAACACGCAAGTTGATTATTCCTACTTAATTAATTGAAAAATTCAGTATTCAATTCAAGGATTATCCAACTTGAATTCGGTTTCGTTACTATTAGGTCGGTCAGAGAGTATGCGCAATTCCGCCAACGGTCAATTATCATCACGTTTCGTAAATCTCATTCACCAGAATATTGACATTGCAATTTTATTTAGAAAATTCAATATGTCTTGGTACTATTATAATAAACTATAACGCGTTCTAGTTCATGAATGTCAACGGTCAGCCTAATTTCATCAATTGTTAACCCACTTTCTCCCATAAGATAAATTCTAAAGAAGAGACTTACGGATTTGACAAATAGGCCCGAATAGGGACTCTGCGCTTGACTTCTGGGCAGCCGCCTCCACTATTCCAGAAACAATCATGTCTCATTCAATAAATAATAATTTATTAGTTAATCGTATAGAATTTAGATTTTGCCCCTCCAAACCATAATAATCAGTGGCAAGTTGTGTCGTCTCCCATTTGTCAATCCCTGAGCCCGCCGCCACATTACACTAGTTCATCTACTCATATTTACACAGGGTGACCAGATCGAACTTAATATCCAATTCATTGTAACAAGACATGACAGCAAAATGTATTGATATTTTTTCATTGTCCATCTATCTGAAAATATTTTTTTTAGGGTTGTTCAATGTACTAATTTTTAATATTATACACATTAAATATTTTTGTTATAAGTCTCTCTTTTATCTTAGAATTTCACTGTAAACACCAAATTTTGACACACCATTTATTTTTCAAACACTGGGGGTATGTTTGCACTTTTTGTTACAAAATTTTAATTTTTAATTTTTCAAATAATTTGGGGGGCAAAATAGTAATTTTATCTGTAAATATTTTTCTATCAACTTTTGGGGGTTTTAAATTCATATTTTTACTTTTATGTGAATTTGTTAATTTCTTATGATTTTTCTAGATTTAATTAGTATTTTTATTTATTTTTGTACTATCTAAGGGCAAAATCGTCATTTTTATAGTTTAGATTCATTTTTCACCAAATTTTGAGTCAAAAATGCATTTTTCAGTAGTTTAAGTTTATTTTTAGTTTTTGGTAATTTTTTTTTTGAGGTCAATAATTATTTTTCCATGAATTTTCATTGCTCGAGGGCAAAATCGTCATTTTACAAATTAAATTCATTTTTCACCAATTTTGAGTCAAAAATGCATTTTTCAATGTTTTAAACTTATTTTTAGTTTTTGGTAATTTTTTTAGGGCAATAATTATTTTTCTGTGAATTTTCATTGCCCGAGGGCAAAATCGTCATTTACAAATTAAATTCATTTTTTCACCAATTTTGAGTCAAAAATGCATTTTCTAGTGTTTTAAACTTACTTGTAATTTTTGATAATTTGTTGAGGTCAATAGCTATTTTTCTGTAAATTTTGTCATCCAAGGGTAAAATTGTCATTTCACATCCCAAATTCATTTTTCACCAATTTTTAGGTCCCAAATTCGTTTTTAGATTTTAAGCACTAAGTTTCTAACTTTTTTTTTTAGGGTGAATTTTTATTAACAAATTTGTTATTTACATTTTTCTTTTTTTTTTATTATTATTTTTGTAAGAGAAAATAGATTTTAAGGATAAAATTGTAATTTTTGTAATCAAGGGCATTTTGGTCTTTTAGCCCTTTCTTGGAGGTTAAGACTTATGCAGTATAAATACCCCACTTAGGAATTTTTAAAAGGGGAAAAAAAAAAGGAAACCCTAAAACACTTCTTCTTTTGTGTTTTTTAAATTAAAACACACACACTCCACACCACCAAACACACACAAGCCGCCATCTCTTTTCTTCAAGTTATTGTTCATCGAAACAGTGCCAGACATCTTGAAGCTTAAACAGGTATTGTTCTCCTCTTTGTTTTTGTTTTGATTCATTGTTCTTCCATAATTTTTGTGAATCTGATTGCTTGGAATTTTAATTGAGTATAGGTTTAGTTTCTATTTCCCATTTTTGTTGTTTATGAGCTTTTTCTCCGTCTCTGTTTTTATGATTTTCTATTCTGTTCTTGCTTTTCTATTTTGGTTATGGGTTTTGCTCTGTTTGTTTTGTTCTGGAATTTATTCTCTCCGATTCTTCTCCCTTCCTCTCTCTACTATACTCCATCAAAAACCACAGTCCCTCCCTTCACCGTTCCCTCCATCCCCTGCAACCATCGTCACCAAACGAACAAAAAAATTCTACCCCCTTGCCATCAATTAGGTCCAATCCATCACCACCGAAGCTGCAAAAACCAGAAATCAAACCACCACCTCACCACCGTCTCACCACCACCTTTTCTCCCCTCTCCACCACCGAATTCATCAACTACCGAAGCCCAATTCTTCAGCCCCCTATCATTGCCCCCTTCAGTTCATTCAAAACTTCACCCAAACCCATAAATGATTACCAAAAACCAATCATAAACACAAATACGCAGTCAGTCTCCAGTATTAACAAAATAACCAAAAATATTCACCATGGCTTCACCACCATCGTGAGCTTAACCCATCACCATAACTTCCACCATCGCTGGACAACCTGTATAAAATAGTCCTCGCAAATTTCCTAACAACCAGTAGAGACAGCAATTCCAGTTCAACCCAAATCCATAATCAGCTCAAAATTTTCGAAACCCAATTACTACAAAAAAATACACCATCACCATCCAGTAAAACCCCTTCCCAACCCAGTTTCAGTAGGCTCCTATCAACAACCACCTGCACAAACATAAAAAAAAAAAAAACAACCAATTTAAAGAGTCATCAGTCCCACTATCCTCAATCAACGGCCAAACATTCACCCACAATCCACCCAATTTCACCACCTTGCCACCATTCAACCCCAACTACAGCCATCGCAGCCCACCATTCGCACCACCAGTGACCACGAAAATCCAATTTCACAAACCCAAACATCCATCCCCTTGGTCAACAAGAACAACCGAACAGAGCATTTGTTCAAAAACAATCGGCCTGAACCCATTCTCTCCTCCTCCCTCTTCCTTTTTCTGTCGCCTCTTAACTCAACAATTCACTGCCAAGTTGCCGCTATTCCACCCTTGGCCAAACGCAGCCCCTCCCTGTCGATTTTTGAAATCAGACCAAAACAAAGAGAAGAGGGATAGAGACCTAGAGAGAGAGACCGAGAGAAGAGTGAGCCAGAGAGAGAGAGAGAGAGAGAGAGAGAGAGAGAGAGAGAAGGAGAATACAAAATAGAGAGTGATCGGTGAGGAGAGAATTCAGATGAAGAGAAATATAGAAAGTAGGGGAGAAGAAGAATAGAGAAGGAAAGAAATTGGATTAAAAATATTAAAAAAAAACGAATTTGGGGAAGGAGAAGATCTGCTTCATTTACCCGCTTTCTTGTTTTGCTATTTTTTTATCATCTTAATTTTAGTTTAATCAATTATGTCTTAGGTTTTGAGTCATTTTGCTTTAACTACTTAGTCAGTTAATTTAGTTGATTATACTAATTAATTAAGTAAAATAAGTTTGACACATCGTTAATCTAGTTGGGCATTATAATTGTTTTCTGGTTAAAAGTAAAATAAAGTAAAATATGTATTTTAGTTTTTGGAATATGATTAGTTTTAATATGCATCCCTAAGCTCTTTTAATTTCTGCATTTAGGTCCTTTGTGTTTGCAAATTGACTCCCTATTTTAGTTTCCCTTAATCAAGTCCTGATTGAATGCAATTATGTTTTATACTTGCTGGAATTTCCTATTGGTCCTTAGAATACTGTTGAAATTGTCAATTAACCCCAATACCCTACTGGAATTTTCAATATTAGTCCTTAACACTTGCTGGAAGTTGTATTTTTTGTCTTTTATATGTTGCTCTAATTTGTTTTAGGTCTCCATTAGTTGCTAGAAGTTATAGTTTTGTGTCATACTTGTTAAAATTTATTATTTTGTTCCCCAATTCACTTAATTTTGGCATTCCTATCCCTTTTGACTTATGTGAATTTTCAATTTCTACCCTAAGTTTTATAAAATTTTATTTTAGTACATTTTAGCTGTTAGGCTTTACATGTTTCCCCATTTTTTTAAATATGTACATGCTTTAACATCCATTTGTTTATATTGAGATATATTGACTCGTGTGTTCGTTTTTAAGCTTTAGTACCGGGTCTACAGAGAGATATTTCGATTTCTTGTTATTTTTCTTTATGTGCTCCAACGTGCTCTAATGTGATATTTTATGCAATTTTTCATGAGTTTCTTATTTTATGCACTTTTTGCGTATTTACTTATTTTGTGTTATTTAATTTTAAATTTTATTATTTTGATGAAAAATGTAATATTTTGTATTTAGTTAGCCAATGTAATATTTAGATTATTTTCTCATATTTTAGTAAAATATTGTATTTAGATAGCAAGTGTAATAGATAAGACATTTTTAATTTCTCCCTTAAATTGTAAATCAAGCCCCCCGGTGTAATAGTTAGGGTTTATTTACTTTTGCATGCTTACGTGTTTATTTCTTTTACCGATTTCCTTAGGATTTTTGCATTTAGAATATTATGCTTATGTGTTATGTGCTCCTATGTGATATTATATGTTTTTATATGTTTAATTTACTTTTTAATTCATGCTTTAATGTTTAATTCATGATTTATGGTATTCCGTCACCACACTAATCCAACGCTAGTTGTGGCTTCATTCTTTTCCCGCTAGTCCAACGCTAGTGAAATTTTAGAACGGGCTAGTCCAACGTTAGACCCTTAGGGCATTTTAATGTTAGGCGCACTTGTATGCATTTTACATTTCATTTCATAGACTTTTAGTTTTCTTTTCATTCGGCATGATTTTAATTAAAAACTATTACTATTATTATTATTATTTTGACACGTTTTTCAAATGCATGACATTTAGGTTGCATCTCACTTAGAAATTAGAACATTTGCGTGATTCGACTAGAAATAGTCGTCTACTCACGTGGGAAGCAGTGGCGTACAGGCCGTTCCCCCTCCGTGAGTAGAAATATCCAGTCACGAGTTATTAGTCTCCCGTACCCGTCATGTTGCATACCCACTTTCTTTCTTCACTTACTATATATTATTATTTTCTTTTCTTTTTTGCATCACACTTTGCATAAAAACTTGTGACTCCCTCGAGGTTTCAGCTCGAGTTTCACAATTAATACCATAATTCCGATCAAGTCTCGACGGAACATTTTGACCCTCTCGATATTCATATTTAGATTTAAAATTTGCATTCATGTAGATACATCCCAAAACGCAATAGAATCTAGGGTTAATTTAGGAAAATTTGATTAAATCTCGCAACTAATCTCGGCTAGGTTGAAAGGGTGCCTTAGGCGCAAGCCTTTGCCTTCCCTTTCTTCAAATGTAACTCCCAAACATTTTTCTCGACTTTTTTCGTTGAACAGAGTCGGAAAAGGGTTTTCATTAATTTTTTTTAGTTAAACGATTTTTCGGGTGACTTGGTACACCCTAACTCAGTACCAAGTGGCGACTCCATTTTCTAAAATAAAACCCTTTTTTCAAAATTATTTGGCCAAATCTGTCGCACTTTTAGTCCCGGCCTTATTTTCTTTTAAAATATTATTTTTTTTTATAAAATACACTTTTTCAATAAAAATTTGATTTTTCACACACGCGCACGATTTTTCTCAAAATTTGCTTTGTTAAAAAGGGTTTCGGATCCGAACCGTCTTTTCGAGACGCGACAAGAAGCAACCACACTAGCATTCCCTTTTACTTTACGATTTTTTTTTAGGGCGCGACATTCACATTTTTCGTAAAATAATTTTTTGATTATCCTCATTTTATATTAGATAGTTTTGTGTATACCTGTCAATCAGGCCTTATGAGCCAGATTTTAACAAACTCAGGTTCAGCTCACATAATAAATCGGGTTATGAGTTTCGAGTTACGAACTTCGGGTTTATAAATATAAAGTTCAGACTCAACTCACAAAATATTTGGATTGTGAGTTTAACTTCATGAGCCTAAACTTATTGAGATACTTCTAGAATTCAACAGTTCCAACACAACACAAAACTACAAGTTTTTCTTTAATTTTGTTCCCAATAATAAAAAATAATATGTCATTAATTGTACAAGTTTCAGTTACTTTGTACATAATTAGTAACTACTCATTTGAGCGAAACTCTTGAGAGACAGTTGCTTACAATGAGATCGTAACGATTCCATTGTAAGCATTAGAATTATAGTTTTTTACTTCTGTTAAGCATTTACTTTTAGCATAGAATAACCAAATAGTAAACATCTGAACAACCTTAAAACTAAGAACTTCTCAATCTCTAACCAGTTGCACAAGCCCCAAGTAGACTAGTTGCAACATTCGACACAAGTCTAGTTGATTGAAGTGTGTATTTGACGAATTATGCTGAGCAATTTTCAAATTTAGGGAGGAATAAGTCGACGAAATTGTTTGACAGGGGAATAAAATTTAGAAATTTGGGTGGCGAGGGGGTTGTTTGAGAAGTGAGGGAGGAAAATTAGAGATTTGGCCGACAATAAAGTTGTTTGAGGAGAGAGAAAATATTAAGAATTTAGTTAATATATTTTATATAATTTTATATTATATATGTGTATGTCTAATTTTATATTTAGGTTATTATATATATGTATATGTATATATTAGGAGATATATTAAGAATTTAATTAATATATTATACATAATTTCATATTATATATATGTATGTGTGTGTAATTTATATTTGGGTCATATATATATATGTGTGTGTGTATGTATATATGTTTTCTGAACCGGGTCTTATATGGGCTGAGCCTATTGAGATCCAAACTCGATTCAAAAATATTTCGAGTCTAATATTTAGGCCCAAGATCAACTCGACCCGATCAAGAGTTAGGCTCACGAACTTTTTTCGGGTAAAATGGGCTGGGTTCGAGCTAACCCAGCCCCATTAACAGTCATAGTCTTGTTAATAAAGTGCATGATACTCGTGCAATTATTGTAAATGATATGATTTTCTTGGGAGACTGGCTTTTTGGGTTCGTTCGATTCATAAGATAATATGTGATTTCATGTTTGGATGAATTTTACACGTGAGATTAGCCATTTCATTTAACCAAAATAATGTATTGTAAACAGAATAAAATAATTCCATAAAAATTTTGACATTAGTTATTCTGGAATGACTTTTAAACAAGATAACAAGGTTTTTACACTGATTTACCCCTACTATCACTACATGCACAGCCACTACCATTAGCACTGTGCACAATACCACTGCCACACACCGTCGTGTATCATGGACCACCACTATCACCGAACTGTAACACCACCACCACACATTGCGACTATGGAGAATCACTACTACTTCTACAACCACCATATTTCACCATCAGTACCGAGGAGCATCAACATTATCATTATTAGGCATCATCATGTCACTAGGCATCACCATCATGCATCATCACCACCTATTACCTTGCAACCTCAAGTGTTTACATGCATCACAATTGCCACTTCTATACAACACTACCGTCATTATCATCACTTACAATTATACCATACATTACTATCATCTATCATTGTATACTATCACCATTATCAAATAAAAATAATATTATAAGTGTAGAGATATTTTGGTTAGGAAAATAGAACTTCGATCATTAAATGAACCCGCATAAGATTATTTCTTAAGATATTTCGTCAAATTTAATATAAATCAAATACTAGAGATTTAGAACTATTAATATGAGAATGAAATACTTAATTTGGGAACAAGTCATTCTATATCATTCCATCAACGAACCAAATGACCCTTAGAAATTTCTTTTGCCGTCCAACAAGGGTTCACACATATATCGCTTCTCACAAACTATTTACATCTACTACAATTTTTTTAGAAATAATAACTTAATTTCGTCTACTATGTTGTATAAATTTGTGGATATTAGGGAAGTAGTTTATTTGTTATCTTACTGTAAGATTTCTTTTTTTTTTTTTTAGAGGCAATACTGTAAGATTTCTAAAGTTTCTAGAGATACAGTTCATGAAGCTCATGACTTGGCTATATCTCTAGTCACAATGTAAATTAGTTGATAATCCTTACTATAATAAAAGTAGCTAACGCACGCATTGAGCGTGTTTTTGTCCCGTATGCTTTTTGGGTATTATTGCTGCTGTCTTATCCATTTCCGTCATTTTGCACACTTCTACTGTCATTTCTTTTCCTGTCTTACCGCCTTCGTGCCTTGTGTCAATGCCAACCATTAACGCTACTTTCTATCTCACCTCTCTCTTCTCCCCCCAGCCCCTCAAATTTTACATCGTCCAGGAACTGTACTTTCCCCCCTTCATCCCTCTTATTCCTTCTCCTCCTGTCTTATTTTCTTACACTATTACCACTATCTCTTTCTACTTCTCTCCCACGCGTACTCTTTCCTGTCATTCCATCCCAGTGTCCCTCATGTTTACCTGATTTGGGTCCAATAGATATTTCTCCCATGCTGTTTCTATTCAATTTTTGTACTTGCATGCTAATTATACTTAAATCCCTTGTTTGATTGTAGCTTCCTTCTCATCTCATTGTGGTTTGTTATTACGATTGTGGTTTGTGATTACGCTTAGGTATGTAATTTTGCATCTGCATGTTTAGGAATTTGAGTATTTTCACCTATTATTATCTCTGAAGGGCATTGCTTGAGTTTTTATGTGAAATAAGCGGGAAATAAAAAGAGAGAAAAAAGAGAAAAAAATTTTACAACCTCTTTCTAGATTTTGGCATCTTGAGAGGGTGTAAATCAAGCAATGAACTACACACGTTATTGCACACACACATATGTATGTTTGAATACGTGCGTCATATTTTTCATATTTTATCGAGGTATTTTTTTTTGTTCGATTTAGGATTTTTAGTGAATTTTTTGTTTTGCTTATTGACCAATTTGTTGTTCTAAGGGCCATATACGTACATATCGGAGCTATGGACGAAGAAGCAATCAGATGTAATGAGGTTTTTGTTGAGAGGTCTGAAAGTATTGTCTGTTTTTCTTCCATTGTCCTCATCACCAGGACTACTTGCCTGACATCGCCGCTTGGGCTATAAGGCCAAGCAGGTCAACCAATTATCTATTTGTTTTCTACTTTTTTTTTTGACGTTGTGAATTTGGAAAAATTTTGATAGTTCTGTTAAATAATCAGTTTTGTCACCTTGAAATCCATGTACACATGGTACAACAAACCAAGGGGATAAGATACTGTTGTTTCGCAAGTGCTCCTTGAGTAAATTTTCTTATCATTCTTAATTATCCAACTTTAGTTAGTTAGGGACTTGTGTGTTGAAAATCTTGTTCAAGTAACCTATAGACAAATTTGAACATTGATGTTGATAAATGTCTATTTAGTCACTGTCGGAGCTCGAGATAGGAAGTGAGAGATGGCTTGAACTCTTTAATTTTGTCTTAATTTTCTTAGCTCAGGTTTTGTGCATTTTGGTTATTCTTTCCACTTATTTGTTAAGCGAATATGTGCCCCAAAAACCAGGCACCACACGTCAAAAACAATAAAAAAAAAAATTTGATGATGCTTCTTCTTTTCTTTCATGAACATTGGTTACTGTTTTAGATTTTTTACTTTATATGCATTGTGGTTTCTCTAAAACTATTGATTTTAATGGCATACACGGTTGCCTTGGTAGTCTTTGTATAAATTGTCTTAAATCCCTGCAGGTTTTCTTTCTTGAAAACGGTCCTATACATGCTCCCACTGCATGTCATGCAATCCAGTGAGAACATGAAGATAGCAATAGATTGGCCTAACTAAGCTTTTTGTATAATTTCTTTGGCTAAAGTAGGCTTCTTGTTATATTTCTTTAAGATACTTCGAAACTTGCAAGGACAAAAAGACTTTAAACTTTGAAGTTGTTGTTGCATGGGACTTTCCTCGTGGTTAGTGCATCTATTTTCTTTTCTCTTTAGGTACATGGAATGTGGTAATGATATTATATCACTTAAAGCTTGGATGTACTTCATTATGTAGTGGGACTAGCGGGCATCTTAGTTAATTGTAGCTCTTTCTTATGTTGCCTTTTTCGCTCAGTTTAATTGGCTCAATGTCACTGGATTTTGTGGTTTTGTTTAGTATGGCAATTAAATTTCATGTAAATAACCATAAGGAATTCTCCAGCTTTAGAAACAGTTTATGTAATCCTAAAAAAATTATTCTGATTTTTGCTTTGTGCATGCTTGTAGCCATGATGGCATATTTGTGAACTCTTTTGAATCTGTGGGGGATTTTCTCTTGGTAAATATCATAATCTTGTAACCATATCAAATTCTTCAAGTTTTGATGCTGAACTTTGCTATTTCTAATGAAGTCTTTCATGCCATTACGCTTATTGGCTGTTTGAGCTGATAAAAATGTTTCATGATACTAATTTTATCAATCATATCCTATAAAGATTCATTAATTAAAAAAAAAAAACCTTGTCCAGTAATAGCTTTTTGATAATTGATAGGACTTCTTGATGATAAATTATTATTTGGCTATGGTTGATGGATGAATTTGAAAGATAGGTTCATCAATCGATTGGAATTTTCCACAGACAAGTTTTGGAAATACATAGAGACAACCTTGGACTATTTTTGTGTGTTAATCTTGTCACAATTAGGACCAAAGTTTTAGTCATGAATGTCTTATTTTTTTCTCTTTGTTGAGGAGCTTAAAAATCTCAATTTACCATCTTTCATTGTTTGATTACTTTATCAATTATTGATGTCATGAAAATAAACAATGTACATATAGCTATACAATCTAAAAATTCTAATTCAGTCATTTTCTACATGCTGTATTCTATTGTTGTGAAATCAGTAATTATAAGCTTGGCCTAAGTATGAGTTGTCTATTTTCAATTTGTTATCTGTGTAGTTATGCCATTGAAATTAGCCACTTAATTTGTTTTCATTTAGAGAGCTTTGGCATGCAATTAAGTACATGCATTTCCATTCTCTTTATTGTGTCTTCTAATACAGCTTGAAAATTGAATGTTCTTCGATTATTCAACTAGATTGATTTCTACTTTCATTAGTGATTTAGATAGCATTAATTCATTTAAATATCTACACGAATTTTTGACACAAGATTAAGTGTAAAAATATTAACGTTGCACTCGTATGTATTTATTGTTGCTTCTATTCTTAATGCATTGAGTGCACCGCCTGCTACAATTTATTTGATTCCATTTATAATGCACTTAATCCTATTAATTTATCCTGAATACTTCTAAAAATTGTTATTTTATTATTCGTATATCAAAGTTGTCGTGGACCAAGAATGCTGATGTTACTTGATGAAAATGATGTTGAATCAAATGTGACATTAAGTGCTGCTATCTGAATCAGTGCGCTGCAAAATCTTGTATGTGTAGGTATGAGTTCAAGCCGTAGACAAAATGCAAGTAATGGTCCAGTGGGTGCTGATGATATAATGCTTGGTGCAAATGTTTGTGTCTACATTAAGTTACAATGATTACAATGAATACTATGTGACAGTGAAAGGTATGAAAAGGCGCTACAAGTGTTATTTGCAGGTAAGAGTCATGTAAAATAATGCTCTTGTACTACTTGTTATGCTATACAATAGATGGTTTGACTGTAAATACTTGTATACATCTGTCTGTAGTCCGTTCCGTGATGAAATTATAGTTAGTTTAGTGATGCCTACGAGGGATTGGGTAGATGGCATTTTGTGTGTGTTTGTGGTGCTATCCAGCAGGTTGACTCCTGTTGTGTTTTGCTGATGCAGTGAAGACACAGACTTGTTAAAAGTATTTTGGAAGTTTTTGGAGTTGAGGGGTGGTTGGCATTGCAATAGCCTATTGAGCTACGAGGGTAAGAATTTCAAGATTTGGTTTGTTGATGCAGCTATGATTATAGGTTGGTGAAGTTGGAAGCCTGGACAGGATTAGAGAATGCTCGCTGATGAAGGTTATGACATGGTTTTGCCCTAGTGATTTTGCTAATAGATATTGCTGCCGGTGACATTACCAGATTGTTATGAGAAATCATTGATGAAACATATTACTCACAAGACAAACACTTGAAATGTGCCAGTGGCAGTTCGTGAGAATTCAATTTATACAAGTAAATTGGTCACTAAATTTTCTACAATCATGTCTATCTTCTAACACAACTTGAATTAAAACTTCTATTCAATCTTTCTTTGGACACCTTCATGCATCGTGTGAGGCTCAAGTACTAGGGCTATTAAAAAATAATCGAAAAATAAAAAAATAAAAAAAATCGATCCGCCCCAAACCGAAAAAAGAAGGTATCTGAACCGGTTACTGATAGTGGGTCGGTTCATAAATTAAGCGGGTCGGGTAGCGGTTCACATCCTTGTGAACAGGCGGGTACCCTAACCAGGTCCATAGTAAGAGGTAGTTTTGTCATTTTGGTATGTGATATTATTTTACTAATTCATTGTTTTAGTTTTTGATTTATTTTATTGTTACTACTAAGTTGTGCTTCTATTTCATTCTTGATTGATGAACATTTGACTATTTATTTTATTATTTGGATGTTCATTTGACTATTTATTAAGTATTTTTTATTTTTATAGCTAATTGAAATGTGATAATGAAGTTTAAAAAACTAAGTGTCTATATGTTTATTTAGTTTTTTGTTTTTTGGTTACTTTGAAAATTACAGTTTTATGATGTAATTTAACTTTAAAATCATTGATACTTGTGTTACTAGTAATTTAATGATGGTTTACGATTTTTCTTGTTTTATTTTTTATTTTAAAAATACTGATAAATTATGATGGACCGAGTCGGGTAACCGGTCTATCCGAACCAATTTTGCTGGTAACCGGAAGGCCGAGTACCCGTTATGCGTAGACTGGTTCACGGTTCAAAATTCTACCGAATCGGTAAGACCGGTTCGGTTCAAAGTTTTTGTTCATGGACCGAGTATCCAGTCCAGAAACACCCCTATCAAGCACTAGTATAAATAGTATAAATGTAATGGGTCATGCGTTAAAAAAAAAAAAAAAAACCTTGAAAAAATGAGAAACGGTGAATGGAGTGTGATAAAAAAGTGGCCCATTTGATTCAATTCAGCCCACCGTAGAACTTGAACGGAAAAACTATAAACGTGTTAGAATTTATCCCCATGTCAATTGTCCCCTCCAATTTTTGTTTTTCAGATATTCTGGGCCTGAAGGCTGTTTACTCACAACCAAACAAGCAAAAGAGAAGGCCTTTTAGGGTAGAAGGGGCCCAATATCCACTTGCTGGCAGATCAATCGTCGTCGTATTCTGTACTCGAGCACCAGTTAACAAAAAGATTGTCACAGTCGGAGACGATCATCGAAGGCCGGGGAAAAATCCAATTGAAGAAAGACGGAGACGGAGACGGAGAGTACTCGGAGAAGTAATGGCGGCCACAGCTCAGTCTTTCAATGGCAACTTGAAGGCAAGCTACTTTCTCTGTCTCCCACTTGTATTTTCATTTTCGTTTATTTTCTCTTTCTTTTTCTGTTTTGCGTGCTCCTTTGTGTAAATGGATGAAGGATATAGATTTTCTCATTAGTCATGTGGTCATGAAAGTTTTGGGTCGGTTCTTTAAACGCTTATTAATGCAGACCAGGTGTTTGTGAAATGTGCTCAGCTAAGTATTTATCATTTACTGTAGAAACAACAGTAAAGGATACATATGAGTTCTGGGACGATTGGTATACCAACAGTTATCTTTAAAATGTTACTTTTTGTTCTCAAAATGTGCACCATGCAATGGGTTCAATGAAATGCTAAGGAGCCTATTTTAAGGTACAACAAAAGCAGTCGTTGATATTATTTGGGAACCCAAAGATGTAACTTAGATAACATAAAAGCAATCTTCCTGACTGACTTGCCGTGGATTTTTGTTGTCATATTGACGCCGCTTGGAGTGGTTGTTACGTTTTTTTTTTTTTTTTTTCTCTCTCCCAAAATCAAGGACTTGTGTTGGAAGTTGCTATATCGGAAATTTTATATTCTGTGCTTGAGATATTATCACATCAAATTTATTTTTTTATTTTGCAGAAAGCACTCGCAGGTCTGAGACGTATCAATTTGGACGGTCTAAGATGGAGAGTTTTTTATGCTAAAGGCCAGGTTGAACTAGTTTCCTCTTGATGCGTTGCTGAAGCTTGCTAATTCATTGGGCAATAATATTCATGAAACTCTGCATCGCATGATTAGATGGAATATCAATAACAAAAGGAGTAAAATTTGAAACTAAAAAATTTGTGCCTTAGTTAATTCTTTACCACATGACTTGATTTTGCCTACAGGTTATGAAAGTTTTATGCATCTGCGTGCATCTTTCTTTGAGTTGCAGAACCGTGTTGAGAATGACATTAAGTTGCGTTTCTTGCAGGTCCTTGGGAGGTTGGCGTCACAAATATCAACTGTAGTTCAAGGAAAAGATAAACCAACATACACACCTAACCGTGATGAGGGGGATTTGTGCATTGTGATCAATGCAAAAAATGTTTGCGTTACTGGAAGGAAACTTACTGATAAGTTTTATAGATGGCATACAGGGTGAGCAGTATTCCTGTTGATTCTTTTGTTGAATGTTTCGTAACATCATCAAATCAAGACTTTCTTTGTTCATAATGCCAAACATGTTCTCTAAAAGCTAAATGTAGATGTCTATATCTCTGGGCTTGCAAATATTGCTTTCCCTACTTATCTCGAACTCTTGAAAATCTAGTCTGACACGAAATGTTTGTCGTGTAGATATATAGGCCACCTCAAGGAAAGGAGCTTAAAAGACCAGATGGCCGAGGATCCTACGGAAGTTATCCGTAAAGCTGTCTTACGAATGCTACCAAGAAACAAATTGCGTGATGTGAGTGCTATTTGATACATTTCTCTCTCTCCCACCCCCTCCCCTGGGTGGTTTTCGTTAACTACTCCAAATACTCACTCCTTAGAGTCAGCAGTAAAAACAATTCCTGGAAAATAGATTATCACTTGAGAGAATATTGTATTTGACATGATTTGGATTATTCAATCTATTTCCTTTTGTATCGAGTTGGTGCGGCGAGAGTGGATATTTGATGGAGTGCTTGTATTCACAACAAGAATGATCCTGTTGTTAGCAACTAACTACCCTGTAGTTTCAATTATTTCCTCTTAACTTCTTGGAGACGGCAGTATATTCAAAGATGGATTTATGAATCTTTTATGTGAAAGATTGATGTTTCTTGAGTTTTTGCGCATTAACAGTTATAACCTTTTGGTTTTAAGGACAGAGATCGAAAACTGAGGATATTTGCTGGCAGTGAACATCCCTTTGGTGATAAGCCTCTTGAACCGTATATCATGCCTCCCCGCCAAGTACCTGAAATGCGTCCCCGCGCACGACGAGCAATGATTCGAGCTCAAAAGAAGGCTGAGCAACAAAAGGAAGGATCCATTTACATCAGTAAAGGCAAGAGGAGGGAAGAAGCTGAGGGAAAAGTGGATACATAAGAAAGTTTGATAATTTCAGACAAACATGTTGCTGTTAATGGATGTTGCATGGAATACAAATCGGATCTGGATGCCCATTTAGATCATAGCTTGTTGACTTTGAGTCACGCCAGCGTCTAGATGTTGACTACTTTTGTGGAATTTGTTATTTATATTTTTCAGTTAAAGGTCAGAATTGCCAATGTGGCGTAGGAAAGTTCAGTTTATAATTAAATATTTCCATATGAACATTACGAGTAAAAGAAAGGATCTTACTTCTTAGTCCTGAGTTATTTTGATGAATTTTCTGTTGCTATTAAAATCCTGCCATATATATTGTTAAAGAATGTTTTGTCATCTGCAGCGCGATGGCAAATCATCGTTCTCCAACCCCTCCAAGTTGTAGTCACATATGGTTGATGTTTTTTATCATAAAATTTTATGAGGAAGGGAAAGTTATCCCATCTTGTCAGATCCCGTTAATTTATAGTAATTTTTACAAACCAACCAGCAAGAGTTGTGTAGTTAGAGGCGTGAATGAGTCTGGAACAAAGTTGGATTTAATTCGTGTAAGCTCGTTCTTTTGATGAAACATATTGAGTTGTAACGGTAAATGAATATGAATCGATGTATCAGCTCATTCATTTGATGAAACATATTGACTTGTAACACCAAATAAATATAAGGTCAATTAATAAATAGACAAACGTGAATAGTATTTAAATTTTTATTTATTCTTTTCGTCTTTAAATTTTTATTTATCTTTTTCGTCTTCTCTTAGTTATAAGCCTATGTATTTAATTTAATTTTTTTCCTTAGTAATATATTCATTATGTTTGTGCTTAGTTTTATTAACATTTAATATTTTTTCAAGTAAAAATAAGTTAAGAGATTTAATTTTTAAAAAAATTTATATTCGAGTTGGGTTTCAAACTCGACTTTTAATTTTAGCTGTTATGAGGAAGCGCCCAATTTGACATGGGATGCTAATTTAGTGCCAAATCTGAAGGCCCATTCATTGTACAGGAAGGCAAACAACGAAAAATGGGCCTTTCGACTAGGCTCTCTCTCACACACACACACCCACACACTTTTTCTGTAGGTCGGGGGCTTCTCATATCATAGCCTCAACTCTCCAGTTTTTTCACAGTAGGGTGGCGTAGAATTCAATCCCGAGAATTTAAAGACTGAAAAGAGGATCTCCTGAGTGGGGAAGTGGGATTGAAGAGAGAGGGAGGGAGAGAGGGTTTGGCTTGAACAAGAAGAGGAGGTAGATAGATTATTTTATTAGATTATAATTAGATATAATCAGAATATGAACTCGGCGGAATCGGTGGTGGCACAAATCCAAGGGCTATCGGGAGGCACCGCCCAGGACTTGTCTCAACTCCATACCATCTTGAAACAGTCGTCCGATTTCCTTTCCTCCGATGCTAATCGCACTGCTTCTTTACTCTCTCAACTGGACCCTTCCAAACACTCCCTTGGTTACCTTTACTTTCTGTTAGTATCTCTCTCTTTCTATACTTAAATTACTTTGTTGTGTGCTCGAA
Source organism: Mitragyna speciosa (assembly GCA_024721245.1). Lineage (NCBI taxonomy): Eukaryota > Viridiplantae > Streptophyta > Magnoliopsida > Gentianales > Rubiaceae > Mitragyna > Mitragyna speciosa. Next base: position 26,198,661 of record CM045562.1, on the reverse strand, counting down.
CCCAGTTTTTTTTCTTTTTTAACATAATTTTCGAAAGCAGTGTGAATGGTTAACCTGGTATTCCTGATTCTAAGTTTTCTGATTGTATTTCCTCCCAGTCCCCCCCCCCCCCCAAAAAAAAAAAAGCCTCTCGTGGGTATCTGTTTATTTTATTTATGTGTATTTTCTAGGTTTACTACATTTTTTTGAGAAACAATTTAGAATTTATCTGAGGGCCTAAACAACTGCATAAAGCACTGCACTCGTCGAGGCCGTGTCCCGGCAATAATTGAGGTTTAGCTTCAATATTAATTGTTCTACTACTGCTCCCTCCCCCCACCCCCCCCCCCACCCCCGGGGGCGCGGGGGATTGCTGTGCAGGTGACATTCTTTTCCTGTTTTTAGAATTCAAACTACTTATACTTTTATGGGGCGTTTATTTGTTTGTTGCTGACAGGGAGGCATGCACATCTGGTCCAATTTCAAAAGAAGGATCTGGTGAAGTAGCTCTTTTACTTGCGAGATTTATTGATGCATGCGAGGCTGATCAGATCCGTTTGGCACCCGATAAGTGTATGGATGATAACACTTTTAAATCTGCAGAGTGTTTCATTAACTAATTGACTAATTTTGGGTTACTTGATGTGCAGTTATCTCTGTTTGTAGAAGGTTAAAGGATCAAGCTCTGTTGGTTGATGCCCCGATAAGAGGTGTGGCTCCAATGCTGACAGCTGTCCGAAAGCTTCAGTCGTCCTCTGAACAATTGACTACTTTGCATTCGGACTTTCTTCTTCTCTGTTTACTGGCAAAGTGTTACAAAACTGGTCTCTCTGTTTTGGAGGACAATATATATGAGGTTGATCAGCCAAGGGACTTTTTTCTCTATTGCTACTATGGGTGAGTTGCTTTACCACTAAGCATTAGTCTTGTTGTATTTGACCCCTTATGCCTTCTTATCTTTTCTGTTAGATTATTTTGTCATAAAAGTGGAGCGTTATAAGCTTCGCTTTCATTGACCCCAAGCATAGTTTGTGCGGATGAACTTTGAGTACTTGTATTTGTGACTGAACAAAATGCCTTTGCTGCTTATTTCTGGAATTCCCTTCACTTGTATAAATGAAGTTTCTAAAAGTTTTAGAGAAGAGTTGCATGCAGCTCTTAAAATGAAATGCCTCTGAATATTACATTTAGTATGAATGATTTCAATAAAATATTAGTCATTTTAGAGATGGATAGCTGACTTATATCTGTGCTGTTGAAATGCTTGTTGGATTTTCCGAAGCTTTTGATTGCCCCTTTGGGTGTAATTTGTCTTTATTGCAGGGGGATGATTTGCATTGGCGAAAAGCAGTTCCGTAAAGCATCAGAGCTACTGCACAATGTATGTCTGCAGATTACTTTCTAGATAATATCTTCTTATTCTTCATTTTATTTATTTCTTGTTTCTCAGTGAGTAGAACTAATATATCAACTTAAAAGGTATCTGTCGTCTATAAGAACTATAGCATTAGATTTGAAGCTTAGAGAAGAAGTTCATCCACAAAATCATGCAAATAAAGCATTGCCCCTGCCACAAAATTTATATTGCTTTATAAGTCCTGAAATTCTTACTTACTCCCAAGATTTTGCATTATATGTGTATCTGCCCAGATTTTCTAAGAAATATGCCATTCATAACTTGATCTGACATAGAAGTGGGGTTTGAACATATACTTGATACCATGCCTAACTATTCTTGAGCGAGTTTTCAGTCTGAAAGGAAATGATTCTTGTCTTCCCCAGCCCTTGCATAAGAGCTCTAACTCCTATAAATCCAGTTTCTCATTTATCAAATTTTAAGGTGTAAAATCTGTTACCCAATTTTAGGGCATATAATAGGAATTAATTATCATTAATTAATTTTGGGAGCCAGTGTGATTGGTTTGCATGGGTTAGACTAGTTTTGATATATGATGGTTCTTCGTCTACTACTTACAGGTAGTGACTGCACCTATGTCCACTATAAATGCCATAGCAGTTGAAGCATACAAGAAGTACATGCTGGTTTCACTAATTCACTTTGGCCAGGTTTTGCTTTCTACTCTCATCCTCATTTTTGTATGTAAAGGTGTCGTGGAAGTTCTATTTTTGTGTCTTAACAAAGCCTAAGGTTGTTACCATCTAGAATAGATACGGGGCAGACTATACTTGTTAAGTGGAAGAAAGAAAAGCCAATGTTCAAAAATGATTAACAAACTGATCTGTTGAAATGGTTTCACCAAGTGTCTGAATGGTGCTTAAAATGACCATGTGGGAGAAACGGCTGATAATAGCAGTCTTAGTTTGGTCTGGTTTCAGGTACTCATACACCTGTATTTACATATGGTTGCAGTTCTCTACCAGCTTTCCAAAGTACACTTCTTCGGCGGCTCAAAGGAATTTGAAGAACTTCTCTCAGGTAGTTGTTTCTTTTTACATGCTACTAGGAGGCTGCAGTTTCAATGTTGATCTAACTTGCACCTATAAGAGTCAACAAACCAAATGTTGTTTCTATTCTCATGAGATTATGTATTCATCTTTTTGGGTCACACGCTTTACAACTGTTTGCAATGTCCAGCATGCTTAAATCATATGTTTGGTTCATTATGCACACATTTATTCATCTTAAATTGTTTATACAGTTTAGAGAGTTTCACAGACAGATATTTTGACGCTTATCCTGGGTCTTTAGAAGATGATGCAAGCTCTATATGAGAATCAATTTACCTTTGAGTTAATTACCCAAAAGAAGCAGATGTATCTTTGTCTTGCATGGGCGCAATCTAATCTTCCTCTTCTCGGTTCATTTTAGTGACTATGATTCTTTTCTTTTTGGTGGGCATAACAAGAGGCAGCAAAAAGATACTGACGAGTACGATAATAAAATCTTTACACTTTTTTGTAGTTTTTCTAGTCATTTAACATGCAATTCTTAATGGGTGACCAGTTCTTAAAGAAACCCAAACAAGGACCTCTAAACTCTCTGATTTCACCCACTCCTTAAGCGGATAAAAAACCCATAATAGAAAAGATAAATTATAGAGAATATGGAGGGAAAACTCAACCTGTCTGAAATTTGAGTTAATTCAAGTATAGTTATTTCACTAAAGTAATAGGTCTTTTCCTTGAGTTGTGAGGTTCCAGATTTTCTGTCTCAATGTCTATTATGTTTTTGCCATACATCAGCACTGCCTCCATGTCCTTTGCCTGCAGATCTTTCGTGTTTTATTGCATTTACTTGCAGGATGATGATTTTTCTTACTTATGCAGCTGTGTGAAATTCTCTCTAACAATTATCTTTGTAACTCTGTTCCCATTCTTGGACAGGCCTACCTTGATCTTGCAAATAGTTATAGCATGGGGAAAATTTCTGAGCTTGAATCTTGTGTTCAGACAAACAAGGAGAAATTTGAAAGTGTGAGTTTTCATTGACCTGTTCGGTTAATACATCTCTTGAAAGTTGGTGAAATGAAAGGATGGCTAGCTGCATAGGAAGTTCAGTTATTTTTTCATGTGAAATCTGTGATATGTTTACCTATTCTTTTCTCAGGATAATAATCTTGGACTCGTAAAGCAAGTAGTGTCTTCAATGTATAAACGCAATATTCAGAGGTTAACTCAAACTTATCTGACTCTCTCTCTCCAAGACATAGCTAATAGCGTTCAGTTAAAGAGCTCTAAGGAGGCAGAAATGCATGTACTTCAAATGGTATGTATGGAACCTTACTCTTGTTTCTTTATGCCTGCGGTAGAAGCACGGGAAATGCAGTAATCATGGTGATTTTATTTCATCACAGATCCAAGATGGTGAGATATATGCAACAATCAATCAGAAGGATGGAATGGTTAGATTCTTGGAGGATCCCGAGCAGTATAAAACCTGTCAGATGATTGAGCACATTGACTCCTCAATTCAGAGGTTAGTCTTGAAATTGTTTTGTTGTCAATTTTTCTTATGGAGGTAATATACTGCCTCAGCAGTACACAGAGTGAGTGTCTGTTTTTGAAACTTTGCTTATTTTGCTCTGCTTTCAGCTTTCCGTTATGTTGAGTGCATCATGAATGTCTTGTGCTCTGTTTATACTGGGTTTGTGATCTATGATTGATTGATTGTTAGAAAAGTTTTTAAATCCCAAATATCGTTTATGTATTACGGGTATGTTTTGAATTTTCCATGCTAAATGATGTTGTGAATCACAAGTTAAGAGCTGTGTGGCTAGTGGAGCAGGGCACAAAATAGTGACGTAATTCTTCTTTAAATGTTGCAGAATAATGGCATTGTCAAAGAAGCTGACTGCTATGGATGAACGAATGTCTTGTGATCCTTTGTACCTCGGGAAGGTAAATCTGTTAAATTTCCTTACCATTGTGTAGAAACAATTCGTGGTGGTTGAGCTAATTGTTTGAAAGCCATTTATGTTTTATCTGTTTTTTTATCCTTGAAGTCTGAGCACGTAGTGCATTTTGTCTGTTAAGATTTCCTTGGCATTTTTAGAAACACTTGGTGGGGGTTTATCAAACTGTTTGAAAACGATGATTCTCTATGTTATTCTGTTTTTTAACCTCTTATTTGAGCAAGTAATACATTGTCTATCACAGGTCGGTCGAGAACGTCACAGATTTGATTTTGAAGATTTCGATAGCGTACCCCAAAAGTACAATCTGTAAGACAATCTTGGTGCACGTGGTGTTGAGAGGGGAGAAGTATTGCAAGTAATGTGAATTTGGAAATCAAGGCAAATTTTGAGTCATTTTGTTCACTATAGAAAAAGGATACTCGTGAAACATTTGGTGCCAGATTGGTCATGTTATTCTGATGGTAGCTTATTGTGTTGAACTTGCCTGTAGGATTGACTATAGGCTTGCGAGATAAGAAAGTGCAAAAACATCTGCCAGCAGCCAACAAAGCCTCCCTGTAGCATTTAAATTGTATTTTCTTCTTTCATGCATGGCTTGAAAGCCACGACCATTGGTCAGTTCCCAAACGATTCTTGGCCTCATTGTTTTCCTTTCTCTCTCTCTCTCTCTCTCTCTCTCTCTCTCTCTCTCTCTCTCTCCTTCCTTTTTTTTTTTTTTTTGAAAAGCGGTAAAGATATTAGATTTGGAGCTGTCGAACACTAAAAAAAAAGAACTAAACAGTGAATGAAATATATATTCTGTTAATGTGGTCAAGGGTGAAAATAATAGTAAAAGAGTATTTCTCTGTGATCTCTAACGTGTGATTTCTGCAGGGTTACATAGCTAAAAACTGGTGCTCGACTCTCAAAGGCTTTGAATATCTAATTTTCGGCCATACAAAGATGATTATTGCCAACTGGATATAAAATTTTTTATAACATTACTTGTGTTGCTGTAAAAATATTAACACATGCTGCATTGGATTTTGTATTGGGTTCAATAGATACACAAATTAAAAAAAGAAAGGTCCCTTCATGGTATTAAGTCGCAGCAAACTGATTTGCAAAATAATTGGAAATTTCTTATATTTAAAACTAGTTAAAAGAGTGAATGAAGATATTTAAAGTTGACAAAATCAACAACAAAATCTTGAAATTTCAAAATCCAACAATCACTGCGAGAATGTCATTCTACAAATAATTACCCGATCCCATGGGGTATCTATTCAAAGTCACGCACGTGGCTCATAAGAAGATTATCGCAAGCGTATAATTCCATTCAAATCAGTGAAAGCAACATCCATTTCAAAATAAGGAAAATTTATCCTCCTCCTGTATTTCCAAAATTCCATGTCTTACGTGGTTGGGAGAAAAACGCTTATGCAACATCATGAATGGAGTTGAAATGACTGTCCATATAAAAAGAACAAATTTGACAATGACTTCTCAAGTAGAGCAGATTGATGCGTCAATCCATACAGATGTAGAGGTAATGAAGAATCCTCACTAAACAACAGAAAAGCAGAGACCCAAGCAAACATAAAAATGCCTTCCTATCATACGTTTGCACTCTATCTAACCAATCAATCAAAATACAAGAAACCGAAGAACGTATGCAAAAATTTCGTAGGGAAAGGATATGAAAATCGTCAATTAACTTTTGCACTCTTGTCTTTACACAGCATATGCCATTCCTGAAGCACAGCTACTTGAAGAGCACGATGCTCAACTTCCTCTGGAGTTAATTTGAACAATGTGGTTGGCCCCTTCATCTTGCCACCTTCTCCATTTTCCTTTTTATCCTGCTCATCTTCCTTCTCTTCCTCACTCTCTTGTTCTTCCTCATCATCAGACTTCGGAGACTTGGGACGAGGTTGTGCTGCCTTTAGCAATGCTATCCGCTCCATTGATATCCTCAGCCTCTCAGCAGCGGCCACCTTCACTTCATCTTCAGGCATGTACTCAACACCCCCATCAGTAAGGTCATCCAACCAGCCCTGTAGATCTGAACCAATCTCCTTTGTAATTGATGAGTCAGAAGCTCGAACAACAAATTTGCACATCATAGTGGTGGTCTCATCACCAAGGTCCACATTTCTGCTCACCTCACTAGCACCAAAAATCATCATTCCGACGAAACCTCCATACCAAGTTTTTGCAGCAAAACAAAGCTGTTTCAAACATAAAATGCTTCAGAAGATAAAATATTGAAAGAGTTTTAATTAGGTATTAACATCTGCAAAGAAGGAATAAAAGTTGATAACCTCACACTTTAAGGTGGATGGAATACTAAAGTAACAAACTCTAAATTTAGATAAATAAGTGGTTTGTAAAAAGTAAAAAAGGGGTGTTTCGAACTTCTATATTATAGTGCCTCAGAGAAAAGCAGCAAAATAATTCATGATTCAAGCATTATGAACTAAAAGTTGAGCTAATGAGTAAGTTTTAAGATGACACGGTACTATCATAGGCTCTTAAGAATTTCAAAGGTGGTTTCTGAATTGTATACCATATGAAGAAGAGCCAAAGCATGAAACATACCTGGAATCCAGCAACAGTCCGAATAATGTGCGAACAAACTCTATGGAAAGGCTTAGAAGACAGAGATTTCAGACCACTGAGAAAAGGAGACTCCCCATACTGCTGTGCAGCTGTAGCCTTAAAACCACTTCCTTCATACGTATATGTACCGGAATATTCTACTATAGCAGGTAAGCTGGGCCATAGACGGAAATATTCAACTGGTGAAATCTTATGTGGCAAAAGAAGCTCAGTCAGGGGAATTCTGTAGGGTTGACATCTCAAAATCACTGGTTCTCCTAATTCAGGCCTTAGGCTTTTCTTTTGTCTAATGATTTGTGGATCGTCTTCAGAGTAATCACCTTCATAATCAGCCGGGGCACCATTACCATAGAAGGGATAATACAAGACTTGGACCCAAAGAGCACATTGTTCAAAATGTGAAACGCCCACAGTCATACTGGAGAGCACTGGTTCCTGAAATCAGGGAAGGTTAATCAAATGCTATCGGAGACATCAGAAGAAAAACGAAAGATGGATTTACAAAAAAGGTTGCCATAAATTATATAAGTCCTTAAAAAACAGAAAAACATAGATAAAAGTAAAAGAGATTAGTGCCAGCATCTAATACTTCATGGGCAGGCAAACTTCTTTTTGTCAGGTAGACTCTGCTATACCATAAAATAAACCACTGAAAGTTGGATTAGGTTAACCTCAGGAACAATACTTCCAACATTTCACTATGCTATATCAAAATATAGTTTCCATTTTCCATAGCTAAAGATTCCATATCCCCCCCCCCCCAAAAAAAAAAAGAATAAGAAGTAATTGCTTTTTTTTTTGAGTTTTTTTTTTTTTGGTGGTGTTTTTTTTTTTTTTTTTTTGTTCTGGGGGGTACAAAAGACACATTCATGAAATCAGGGTAACATGTTTGAAGATGATACCTGTGAATTAAGATCACGCAACTGCCGCACGGCTTGAGGAGATCCATCCATGAAATACAGTCCACCAGATATTCCAACTCTTATGTCCACCCGATTAAGTTCAATCTCTGTCAAATTCAAAACCTGAAAGCATTCTAAAGTTAAGATGAACAGAATCCAAATGAAAAGGTAAAAACAATAAAAACAGAAACCTTTTTTTATCTGATATTAATTCACTGGCTAGTTAGTAAATCTAATATCACCAGTAATTGCTCAAAGTTAAGTTTTTTGGGTAGCAGGAAATGGAAAGATTAGGGATTGGAAGAGTTTACATATTGCAAGAATTTTCTGCTGAAAACCGACACAGACAATAGACCTTACACAATGTACAACCATAAACTACCTCTTTCCGAGTTAAATATCCAAATATAGCACATCAAAGCAAAAACTATTCAGACATTTAAAGCACACTATTTGAAACCTAAATGCAGATTACATGGCATGTCAACATTTTAAAAACACTCAAAATTAGAATATGTAGTGTAACAGGTTTCTGTGATCCCCAAGAGGATCAATGTTGTGAACTGTGATCGGAACCAGTGGCAGCCATGATCAAAGCCAAATTTTGATAACATAAGATATTTATCATTCATGCAGATAATTATCACGGCAACAACAAAGTACCATACAAAATAACTTGCAACAAATGAAGTGTATAAAATAGAAGAAAAGATGTTACAACCTTTAAATGCAAAGTGATCCTTCCATCATTTGGATCTGTCAAATGATATGCTTCCACATAACAAGGATCGCTGCTACCTGTCAATGTATATGCTCTCGGTGGAACCTTAAGTAAAGTAGAGTCAACTCCTTTTGACAATAATAGAGTTAATTCACTAGGATCAGGTCTCCAAAGTTCTAAGAGAGCCTTGTGAACCAGTCCTTCCAGCTTTCGGTCCTGGGCTGTAGATGCTTCATAAAACTGAACAGTAAATTTGTGATGGCTAAATGGATAATCTCCTCTGGCTTCACTAACCCCAGCCCACCTACAAGGAATGGATGGAATAGAAAAAGAGAAAAAATAATAACATCAGCATATCAAAATGAATGATACAGATGATTTTTCACTGTCATACCGCAATTGGCATTGGAAGTACGAGAAAAGTAGGCAAATGTCAATGTTATACTGATGTGAAAAGATTGTGACCACAAAATGAATTTTTCACAACATGCAATGGATTAAGCTCTAATTCCTTACAATTAATGCTCCTTAAAGGAACGAGGTGTGACCAGGAGTATAGATCTTCTTTTACAATTATTTGTGATTCATTTGTTGGATATTAGGTAGTGCATATATTGACGAAAAGTTCCATGTCTAATTTTGCATTCTTTATCACTTCTCACATGAAGCTTAAGCTTTGACTCGGAACTCTGAAGCTAATCTCTACTAGAGTCATCTAATTGAAAAGCATGACTACAAAATATAGACAAACACACAGAGAGGAAAGAAGATCCCTGTTGCACTTGTCTAATCAAGTCACATCCGGGTTTGATGCTCTGTTCAGCAAGAAGAACTTGAACTTCATTTTGCCACATACAAATTTACTTTCACAAATACTCAACACTCAGTAGTACCCTAGTCTAGAACTTTTACTATAATTAACACATCATACTAATTACATTACAAGTCATGCAGATTTTGATATGAACTTACTTGTTCTCTGGATGACTAGAAACATATTTAAGTCTCTGCAATATCAAACGACATTGATGCTTATTGACAGAATCGGCTAGTGCATTGGTCCTAAACTCTTCAAGCTCCTTAGTTATCAACTGCCCAGCCCTAGCATTCCGTGATCCCAGTCTCTGAGCACATAGAAGAACTGCCTGAACATCTTGAAGCCGGTTTGTGGCGCTTGCAGACGAGTCCGTGTTAAATAAAACTTTACGGATACTGGATACAATAATGTTCAGTTGATCCTCAGGATCATCAGCCAGAAGTGGATCCAGACCCTCTAGATCTATGTGTTCTGCAATAGCCCACATAACACGCGCTAGTATTCTAGGGGTGTTCACCTGACATGTGCGTCATTTTTTTGAAAACAACAAACAAAATGAGGGTTTAAGCAGATGGAAACTTACAATAAAGACAATCACCTTAGACAGCAAATCAATACTGAGAAGGAAAGACATAGATAAGCCAGTAGATAAAAGCCATAGGTAACTTAAGTATCTCCCCACGTAAATCATGGTAATCGAGGATTACACAATAATATTTGAAGTTGACCATGTATTAACATTATGTGGCCCACGTTTATGTTGTCTGTAGCTCCAATAGAAAGTTAAGAAGTTATACCAAACAACATAAATAATTTAGAAAAAATGTAGCATAAAGAATAAATTTGGAATACAACTGGGAAAAAAAATAAAAAAAAACTCATTAACAGCTGAAACATGGCAAATTCATTATCCAAGTACAAACCTCGCGTAGATCTCTGACAAGTTCACGCTGCAAGTTCTGTAAGCGTGTCTCATTGAGAATTTGGTCCTGAGAGGCTCCGTCTTTGACCCTTTTAACCCCTCCTCTAGTATCATAAATATGGCAAAGCCTAACTAGCAACTTCAAGTAACAATCAATGGCATAAGTTCGACCTTCGCAGTCCCATCTGACACATGGCCTACACACTTCCACCACTTCCAAAGCTGGTTCAGTCCAATTTAAGGCACCATAACCAGTTCCATAAGCTAATGCCCCAATAACTCTGCTTTCCATGCCTGAATTCTTCTGTTCAGGCAATGGTAATGACAGCTGGAAACAGCTTTCCACTAGCATGGCAACTAGTTCTTCTCTGAATAAACTTTTACTTGCTACACTGTTAAGGTCATCTCTTATCCTTGCATCTTCAAAGAGTGAAGCAATATCAGTTCCTGGAAGAGGTTTTTGACCCCTTCGAACACTTTCCTTTGCAAAAAGATCAACACAAAGAGCTGTCCTGCAGATGCATGCCAAAGCATGCATGCGATCTGATTCTGCTCTCAAGTTTCTCACCATGAGAAGCAGCCTCTTGAATAAAGATACCTGTCATAGGAAAAATAAAGGAGTAATGTGAACATACTATTACAATAACTGCAGAAACCCTGTCAATCTCCACAAAGATTATGAAAAGAATCAAGCATTTATCTTTCCACTGCAGACTTTGCACAACAACAGCAGCAGCAGAAGAAAATTAACAAACAGCATCTTTTCATTCAAGCGAGTCATTTAGGAGAAGAAGATTGCAAACAGGATTGAAGTTGTATAACATATTGGTAACAGAGCTCATTTGCAGCCTCTTAAGCTCTTGAATGATGGGAAACAACAGAAAAATGTTGCCTTTTGCATAATACACAGTTACAACCAAATAAACTGCACTCTAGTGAAGATATAAATGCCGTTAAATCACAAAATGACAAACAAATAAATAAGGCAAAGGACTGAAAGAATATGCAGATGATAAAGGAGGAAAAAAGTAATTACAACATAATGTGCAAAACTAAAACCAAACCCTCTTGAGCTAGTAGTAACATTTCAATCCAACATAGAAGCAACTGCTGGCAAAGAGACCAGATTTTATGTGACGTTAATCACGAGAGAAACAAAAGAACATGTTGGTTCTTCATAGTGTAGAATGAGAATTTTACCAACTTGAAAGAATAAAAACTTGACCTTATAACGCTAGTTTCATTATATGATATTAAGGCTGGGCAATGCTCTTGTAAATCTAAGCACTTAGAGTTTTTTTGGTTTCATTGCAAACAGTTTATAAAGCTGAGAAAAAGCTTCACAGACCTGCATACTAAGGTCAAGGAGATGCAGACTAGTAACTACAGCTCTAACAATACTTTCTCGGGCAGAAGAGAACTCTTGCCTGTCCCAGAGAGTGAGAATTGCAATGATAGATGCGGAAGCCCACTCTGGCTTGCCTCCGGGAACATCAGCCAAATACAACATGTTAATCCCCACCTCGAAAATCAAAGCGGGCTCCAATGAGGAAGCCAAGAAGGGTGCCAGATGTGACACCACATCCGATACTCCCACAAACCTCTCCGCATTCACAGACTCCTCCAGTGTGCTAGCATTCCCACTTTTCGAATTCCTGGATAGCTTCTTGATCACTTGTAACGAACCTGAAGCCACCGCCTTGACTGCATAAACAAGTGGAGAAACTGTTGCCCTGAAACTCTCCACCGGCAAAATCAAAGACCTAGCCATCAACGCACTCCTCTTTTTCCAAACGAATTCCACCATAGACGAAACCCAATTGGATCTAATAGCGACCGAGTTCTCGCTGTCAACAAGCTTATCACCAGCTAGCCTACTCATCCGTTTCGAATCGAATTCTTGAAATAGTCTTCCCACGGATTCGAAAGCCACTTTTGAGACGGCGTCGGATTTGTCCAGCATGTTCTGTCCGATCCGAGTCCACCAATTAGAGACCCGATCCAACAAGTTGATATTGTTCTCGCACAATGTCACGAGATCGTCACGTGCCAGGATGCAGCCGAGGGTTTCGGTGATGGAAAAGCGGAGATTGTCGCTGGGAGAGTCAAAACAGTTGGAGATTTCCTTGTTGCAGTCGGCGATGAGCTTGCCAAGGCGGTAGGAGGGGATGGCGGCGAGAATGGAGACGGCGGCAGCAGTGACATCGGGGTCGGGGAAGTCAAGATCGGTGCGGATGCCTGTACAGACTGTCTCCCAAAGGTCGGTGGTGAGACGAGTTGAACGAATAAGGTCAAAAGCGAGCTTTTTGGAGACGGCGGAGGCGGGAGAGGCGACGATCTCTTCGACGGCGGATTTGGCAATGACGGAAATGTCTCTGCCAGCGGCGGATTGCTGGAGAGCTTGGAGGAGGGCACTTGACTGGCGGAGGGCATCGTTGGACCGGAGGTCCGCTTGGATCTGAGCAAATAATATGTCCATTTTTTTTAATTTTTATTTACGGAAGGAGGAGAAGAATAAATGGTCCGCTTGGGCATTGATCCGACAAATAACGGGGTTCCGGTGGTGGCACAGTTTTTTTGGATCAAATTCCCAGCCTATTAAAGTATCGCTCGCATCGCTTTAGGTGGTTGTACCTTTTTTTTTTTAAGGTAGTACCTTGTTTTATTTAGTTTAGGAGTTTTAGCATGGATGGCAAATAAAAAAAAAAGGATATATACAATTGTGTGTGTGTCTATATATATATATATATATATATATATATATATATATATGTATGTATACACACACACATACATACATATACATATACATATATATGTGTGTGTGTATATATGTGTATAAAAAATACATACACACACATATGTATGTATATGTGTATGTATGTATGTATAGATACATATATGTGTGTGTGTGTATTTATGTATGTATGTGTGTGTGTCTGTGTGTAGAGAGATGGAGGATTATTAGCTTCGTATAAAAATAATAATCTCAAAGAATAAAAAGTTTTTGTCAATCAGTGAAATCTCCTTATTAGTACATAATTGCACCCAAAAAAAAAAAAAACTAAGGTTTTTCTTTACTGTAACTGTTTACTAAAGTAATTATATACATCAATGTCTCACTTGCTACTTCAATGATCATAACATTTGTTTATATCTACAAATTGTTATTTGTTCATGTTGATGCCAATGTCTCCCTTGCTACTTCAATGTTATTTGTTCAAGTTGCCTTTGAATTATCCACATAACCTACAAAATACCATAAAAATTCTTAGACAACATCAAGTTAGTTAAAAAAAAAAAATGTCTCCAAGCGAAAAGACTTGGGATGAGAAGCTATTTAGTTCAGCCTAAAACAATTTAACAACTCTTCCTAAATCCCGATTACCTATGTGACTGCATATTATCGTACTTGCATAGGGGTGGGAATAAACTGAATTGTTTGTGAGTATTTAGGTTAAGTAGTCAATTCAAACTTTAATAACTCGTTAAACTTGACAAACTGACTATGAACAATTTGATATTTTGCATTAGTGCTTGTCAAACTACTTTAAGCCTAAGTGCTTGTATGCACAGACATATGCTCAAGACTAGAAAAAGCTCGACGAGCAATCGAGTTTGTTTGCATACGTAAAACTTTAAATAATAAATAATAGCTGGTTATTTAGTAATTTTATACAGTGTTGAGAGCTGAGAGAAGAATAGGTACAAAGAAGTTAGGATTATTAGGTTAAAACTTGTATCCCTACGAAATTATCAAAATACCCATATCCAAAATTGATACCCGCATCCAATTCGGTAAGAGGAGATATTTCAACGTTAGTTGAATCCGAAAAATCAAACCGAACTGAGCGTTCGAATTTTTTAATTGGATGTTTATCCAATTGTGTGGATTCTTGGATCTCCTAATTTTTTTGCACTACTCTAATTGAAGCTCGAAGGATTGCAACGTCATTATATCATATCGAATTAATTCCTCAACTGCATTTCAACACCATAATCGAAATCCAAGATCGTTTATAATATATTTCAAAGTTAATTATAGTGATGCACAAAAAAATTAAATTTTTTTCATACAAATAAAAGTATTATAAACTTGTGATCATAAATTGCCCATCCAATATTTGAATGACAAAAACTTCTCACAAGAAATTATATTTATGCAGATTTACACATCAAATGGCATCAATGATACTACAATCAATCAAGTTAAATTTGAAATGTTTAATGGGAGAAAAGGTCCGGAAATAATTGGGCCATGAAGAAGCCCCATATGGACTTTTTATGTACCTGGAATCGCATTCTCTCCCGTGATGGCCCAGAGATTGGCCTGAGCGGTTAATAAATAGTTGTAAATGGCTGACATAAAATGCGGAGCTGGAAACTGCTAAGATTTTGGTTTCCCTCCATCGGCTCATCCAAAGCCCCCTCTATTTGTCACCTTCCCCCACTCCAGTCCAAAGAAAACATTTATTCTACATTGAATCCCCAGCCCTAGAACAAGAAATTGACGGAGGCACTTGTTGGTTGGTAAGAAGAAAACCACGGTGACTTCAATCTTGGATGTATCAGAGTGGGTTTTAGGGAACGAAAAAGTGGTTAAGGTGTTGATTTTCCCGGTACAATACGCGTAGGCTTAGATGATTTCGGGCATTCGGAACAGAAATCTGAACATGGTTTGCTTTTGGAATATCTAGAATTTAATAGTTTAGTTAATAATGGCAATCTGTTAATTAACTAGCTGAATTTGATTAGATCTCGACGTATTAGGTTACTGGATTGTTAATGCAGCGGAACCCCTTTACGACAAATAAATTATTTGAGTTTGTCTGCTTGGTACTGTATCTGATGCATGAGAAGAAGCAACGAAAGGAGTCATATTACAGAAGGTGATCGTCAGCGAGGAAGGGGACAGTTAGCTGTGGAATCACCATTTCTACGGTGTCAGAGGCTGTAGATTTGAAATAAATACTGGATCTGAAATTCTTAGACGGCTTCTGTTTTTTATTTAGGATGAAATTTTATAAAGGGGCTGAAGAAATTAAGAGGTAGTACAATGAGCTCGATACGGTCTGGTTTCAGGTAAAAACTGATGTTTCGACATGAATGAAGTATCCTATTTTCTGTTTAGTATTAGTCTAATAGGTTTATATCTTTAATTTGCCCCATTGTTCTGCAGCAATGCCCATATGATATACCAACGGAGGCTTTTGCTTTTGAGATTTTCAAACAAGCTCTTGTTGCAGTTCAACAATCCTGTGTTGTGCATCCGGAGGTATTTCATGTGTTCTCAAAGATTAATATATAATTGTGTTCTCAAAGACTAATATATGATCAAGAAGTCAAAATTTACTTTAACATTCAAACCTTTAATCGGAAGACTATATCTTTCAACTTCCTTCCATTGGTATCTCGTATAAATTTTCTTGGCTATAACATTTCTTGCATATTACGTAGTTAAATGATGTTTTCAGATGTTATCATTTATGGTTTTCATTGCTTATGATATCTATAATAAATGTGGATTTAGCAATTAATTTTATGCTTTTCAAGGACTGGATCACAACGTAATTCTGAATTGCTCATAATTTATGGATCTGTTGATGAAGACAATGCAATCACTTGATGATTGAGGTATAGTTATGGTCTACTCTATTTATCCTGCAGCCTTCTTCAATTCAAAGTAATCATTTTTTCCCTCCATCAGGCAGCCTTAAATACTGAAGATCCTCAACATCAAGAGACAAGCGACTGGCTGCTCAAAGGAATGGCAAAAATACTGTTACAAGCTTGGGATTAACATGCGTGTAGCTAGCTTTATAAGTTAAATTATCTGGCTTCAACCCAGGTGTACCCGGAAAAGGACAGAGAAGCTGTGTTAGATATGCTCCCTTATTTGCAGCTGGAATATGTTTCGGATGCTCCAGAGATCCAGTCTGTCCTATCTTCTCAGGGTCCAATCGTCCAGTAAGATCACACCTTTGCACTATACTTCCAATTCTACCATTTGATGCATAAATAAATGCAAGAAAATTAACTTGGAATATTTCTTAGACAAATGTAGTTTTCTAATCGATTAAGATGTAATTTATTGAATATTTCATGGAGCCTTGCAGAATATCGTAGGTGACTCCGTGTATAGAACATGCAGTTCTGTGTTGATTTTTCTGAAAGAAGGCTATCTGGTTACCCTACTACTCTCATTGAGAATGGATCTATCTTAATCCACTGTAACTTACATGCTGAAAGAAGGCTAGCTGGTTACCCTACTACTCTCATTGAGAATGGTTCTATCTTAATCCACTGTAACTTACATGATTTAATTGTCGTCTTGGGATTTTCTGACTTCCCTCTACATCTTTTACTTTAGATGGCAGATGGCAATCTGATCTTAAAAAAAAAAAAATTGCTACACAGCTTGTCAAATTGGAAAAGAGTGTTTAACTGCATGTTTGAAGGCTACAGTTGACATGATAAATGAGTTACCTGATCACTCTTATATCTCCATATCCTGCACCTGACGCCCCAATCTTGAAAATGAGGTTGTCACTCTCTTATTCACTTTTTCTTCTGTGTACATTTCCTTGCGTCTAGTCATCCTTCATTAAACAAGACAAATCATTTTCATATAGCACCAGTGTCCATCAAGAACTCGTACAACACTTGATCCAGTTGGATTAATTTGCATCAGGTTAGTGATGTTAGATTTTGATCCACTTCTCATTATTATTCAGCAAGAAAACAAATTTGATGAAAATCGAGCTGGCTGGGAAAGGAAGTGACTTGAGGCTCGGGATTCTTGTTAGCTTATGTGTGGCAGCTCTATTTTTACTTTGTGCTGGAGGATTATTGATTTTCCTTCCTCTTTGGCTTACAACCTGCACAAGTGATGCTACAGTGGGAATGCAGGTTAAGTGTTTTGTTGTAGAAGGGTGATCTTGTTTAAAAGTGTTTTGATAGATTGGTTGATTATGGGAATTGGACCATGGTATGTGAATGCTACTAATGTCGATGAGATTCATCTTTGTTTCAAGTGTAATCAGAATTTTTGTCCTAGTTAGTCCCGCTTGCATTTGACTTGTCCTAAATATAGGTAGCAGTTAAAACCCATTTTCCATTTCTCTGTGACTGTGGATCCCCCTCCGCGGGGGGGGGGGGGGGGGGTTTGGAGGGGGTTGATTGGGCTAACAATGCGCGCATCATCTCACCTTCACATATCTTCTTAGCTTTATCCTTCCGATTTCTGTGATCCAAGATTACATGTGTGCAAATGGTGGTCAAATCACCATCTTTCATTTTCTACCTGTTAACAATCACAAAGATCAAATAACTTGCTGGTGAAATGAAGGTATAAGTATGCATTGGCAGCAATCGAACAATCAATCCAAGAAACGCCCAACACAGTGCAGTCTGCGAGGCAAATTTGCAAACAAAAAAAAGGCTAGAATTAAAGAGACGCTGGGTCCGTTTACCTAAAATCAAGTCCAAACAGTTTATGAAGCACAAAGAGAGGCTAGAAAAGCAAGCATTGTAGAGACCGCTGTCCAGCTTACCTAAATCAAGTCCAACAGTTTTGGAGGAAGCTGGAATCGTATGTTGTTGTTGACATCTCCCAATGGGGTGACAGTGGGCGGTAACTGACCACACCAGATAATATCAGACATCAGTTTTGGGGCCGAGAGATCATCGGACCATCCACGCGGCCTTCATCTGGATAAGGTACTGAGACAGAAACGTCAGAGCAATAAAAGCTCTCTCTCTCTCTCTCAAATGAAATCTATACATATATACGGTATAACTTTCAAAAATAAAATAAAGAAATCTAATCCGTCTATCTAAGCGACCAAAGAAAAGACATAGGAGTATAATATTATTCCAACGCAGAACGTGGACAAGCGTTTTCCATCAGCAGCAAATTAAAAGTCAAATGCTTCCATCTTTATTCCCCTAGTGTTTCTCACGACTTCATTGGAGCGTACGCTGTCACTGTTGAAACAAGGGCCACGCGTCCAGTTACCGGAACCTCCCACCAAAAAGCCATTCCCACTTTGCTTCCATCAAGGTGTATACGTGTCCTGTCTTTTCCTCGGTGCTGGATACGTGGCTCATGTCCCATAGGCTGTAGCTGGACCGGCCAATCGGATAGCGGGTTTCCTTGGATACGCTGCTTCAAAGTGGGACCAACCTGATCTGTGGTCGCCAATCAAATGTCATCACTGTTCGATTGTTGCCCTAAACACGTGGTGCTACCTCACCAATCGATTGTTCTGTGACTCAGATTTTCGGCTTTAGCCTCCGGGGAAAAATGTTGGCACTCTGATTAAGAGAGAGAGAGAGAGAGAGAGAGAGAGATATAGTAGGACAGCTGTACCCAAAAAAAGATTGCTCTCGACGCCAGCAGATGGACGTCGGGAAAGGGTGGCCCACTAGAGGATGCACCGGTGGCGCACATGACAAAACGATAATCAATCGGATCATGCTGAGATTCCGCCCCATCGCACCGAAACCGGTCTCAGATGGATCAGGTTCGGATCCTATCTCAGCGGCAACCAAGACTGCGCCGCTTACAAAACGAAGAGCTAAGAGAAAGTACGTAAGAGTTAGCAAGAGTAGGAAGAAGTGCAAGGCGACCAAGGAAGGGGGGAAAAAAGATCTCCAGTTTGACGGTGCCGTTGTTAGTTTACAAGCGCCATCGGCCGTCGGCGAAACAAAGGTTTCCCCGGATATAGGGTATTCCCAGAATATGAGTTTCTTGCTGCAACAGCAGCCCATAATGATGAATCTCGATAAATTCGAGAATAACGATAATTTCAGTCTCGGATTAGCAGATCAGTCAGATCGGGCGCCGGAGAGGTCGTCGGTGAAGGCAGTGGAGTCGTGGGTGGTGGTGGAGGGCATGACGGAGACGCTGGTGGGTGTTGGAGGGTTGGGGAGTACGGACAGGGAGAAGATCCGGAATCTGGAGGTGGATACATGTCCAGGACTGATCTCGGATGGTATGTACAAGGTGCAGTGGGTAAATCTTGCTTATAAGAGGATGGTGGATCCCGGTGGCGGTGAAGAAGCCGTCGGAGAACCGCCGGCGGAGGTGGTGGTGCGGCTGGTGTTGAAGGAAAAAACACCAGAGGTATGGCCAATGTTTGCATGCACAGTGAGGGTGGTGTACACATGGCGGAAGGAGAAGTTCACAAGGACAATGCCCTGTGATGTATGGAAGATGGACTTTGGAGGATTTGCATGGAGGCTTGACTCCAAGGCAGCCCTTAGTTTGGGACGTTGAAACTTTGAGAAACCTCATTCCAAAGTTCCAAACCATGTAAGCTTAAAGTTACTTCACCAGGTAATATGATAATATTAACAAATGATGGCAAAAATAATGCCTGAAAACCAAAACTATGGTTTCTATATCTTCTACTGCTGCTGTGGTTAAATTGTAGCGGTTGAAAACAGCAACTATCCTGTAATTGACTCTTCTGTGAAAAGGTGTGTTAAAGATTTCAAGACAGAAAACTGGATATCTCCCTCAGCAAAGCAAAAAAAAAAAAAAATCTTAAATAACAGCAGTCGGGTCGAAGAAACTTGAAAATGAAAACTTTTGTTGGATGAATCATTAAAAATGAGAGAATTTTTAATCACTCAAAAATATTAAGAAAACCAAATAATAGATGGAGAAAAAAAAAAAAACAAATTTCCAACCTATTTGCCCGCTGTTTCAATGGTTAGCTTCTTTCATTCATGTAGTGAGTTGCCAATAACCTTTGAGCTCCTTTGATATTGAAAACAAACCATTTCTTTGATTGATTGAATTCTGACAATTATCCACGAATCTGCATTCCATCTAGAAGAATGAAGGGTTGAAATTTGGCATTGAATTCTCAGTTATTAGCTAAATAAGTAACATGTGTTCATTAAAAACGATACACATGTTATTCGTTTGTGTTATGTAACATAATTGTGACAACAAAATATGTAGCGAGGACACAGTGTGGTTAAATACTTGCTGTAAGCTTCTCCTAAACTGAATTCTCTTTTTTACTGGACTGGGATTAACTTACTGTATGGAAATAGGGCAATTATAACGACAGTAACCTTTTTGTCCTTGAAGTTCAATACTTTTCTATAAATGAAGCAAGTAATATTTTTGAACAATGATTGGTACACTTGATTGCACGAATATTGAGAAGTATATATAACTCTTAACATTAGGTGCATTTCAGAAGCAGGTTATCTATTATTCAAATCAAGAAAAGAAATACTATGCTTCTGTTCTTTTTGCCCTTATTGTTGTCGGGCTTGAGAAGAAAGATGTTGAGACCATCAATCATTTAGGACTTTTTCCCCCCTAATTTTTTTCCTTTTTACGCCATTCTAGGACTATCATAGAAACTGTGCTTATGGAATTAATTGACTCTATGGCACACATGATAGAAAGTTCATGCAATAGTCATGATTTTGCCATATAAACATTTTCTTTTTATCAGAGAAATATTTTTTAGGTTTTATTCTTTTGGCTCTCAGGATCTTTTTCACTTCAAGGGCATAGTGAAGTAGCATCATGGACTTACTAAACAAACATGACCCGTGAAAAGCTTCTCTGGGGAAATACATTTTACTTTCTAGTCAAATGATCATACGACAATGAAAAATGAAATGAGAAAAAGCCAAAATTCATTGACCAGAGTTCAGTATCCTGGTTTTATCTCATTTGAATTTCATCCTGGTGTATTAGTTACTAAAATATATGAGTGTAGGCTTGTCTCTCGATCAATTACACCGCCTCCAATGCTTCCCGCCAATGAGGCTAAATTGTTGAAATACAGTGGGAAAAGGTTTTTTTTTTTGGAAAAACAAAACAGTTAAAAGCAACCAATTCACAAAATTCTACCCAAAAGCCATGGTAACTTTTAGGAGGACCCGTGGAGCTTAAGAACAAGACACTTACTTTCAACTCGTTCGATGTGGGACTTTATATTTTTTTGACAATTTGGGAAATTAAAAATCAGATCACGCAACACTCACCAAATTAAAAGAAAGCAAGGCAAGTAAAAGCAATCAATCCACATAATCCTACCCAAAAGCCATGGCAACTTTTAGGAAGACCCGTGGGGCTTAAAAACAAGACACTCACTCTCAACTCGTTCGATGTGAGACTTTATATTTTTTTGACAAATTTGAAAATTGGGAATGAAAAAAGTTATTTATAAAGCGAATTGGACGGGCTAAAAAGCAAATGAACCCTCCTTCAAAGTGAACCTTAGAATTGAAAGACAGAGCAAATTTTTTTATATTGGAATCAAGTTCAACACAATTAGGGGTGATTCGAATTTAGTTCACTAGCTAATCAAATCAAAGTTGAATAAGATTTATTAGATGCCAAAATTTCACGCTTGGCTCAATAAGTGCATAGTTTGAAATTTGTATGTAAAAATTACAATTTACTTTGACTCGATTCACCTTCAATACGATAAAAATTGGTTTGAGTTTAGTTTAAAAAAATAATTAAACTAAACATGAACTTAATCTCAGACTCAAAATAAACAAGTCTGCACACAGCTCAATTAGGCTCATTTTATAACCTTAATTAAATTATGCAAGTCAACCCACACTATGTTTGGGAGGAATGAAATGGAGGGAAAAGGAAAAAAAAGAAAAAAGAAAAGGACTTTAAAGTTTTCTTCTGTTTGGGAGTAAGGAAGGAAAAAAAGAGAAAAGTTACTTAACTATTTTCCTTTGTTTGGGAAGAAGGAAAGGGAAAGAAAATAAAGGAAATAGAAGGAAAAGTTAGCTTGTTTTGGACAAAAAATTTTCCTTCGAAATTTGGAAGGAAAAGAAAGAAAAACTTCTTTCCCTTTTTTGCTTTTCCCTCACTTTCTTTTATTTTATTTTTATTTCTACTTCAACTCCCAAACTAAGCAGTGAATATTTATAAAGGAAAAAAATACGAAGGGTCTAAAGACGAACCATATTGATATTCGAGTGAGTTGTAGGGTTGAAAGGCGAACCATATTCGATTTAATTTTGTCTCGATAAGATCTCGTTCCAATTTGGTAAGCTAGCTAATAAATCAGATATGAACAAGATTTATCATTGGTGAACTTTTCATGCTCGGCTTAGTGAGTATATAGCTTGAAATTGATGTGTAAATTACTCAAAACTCAAGTGATGGCGAAACCCATTATGGGGCCGCAGCCCAACGTCACCAATCAAATTAACAAGCCCAAATCGAGTTTCCTTGTGGCACACTAGACTCGTTGGCTTTTATGATCAAGCAGCGGACACTTTCATCGTATTAGGCGAAGATAAACTACTACTTAGGAGGACTAATGAATGAAGTGCAAAGTGTCTCTTGGGGCTCTCTTCTCAGAGAAGCTACGTGGCTTCCATTTTGTACTCTTCGCCCCCAATTTGGTGCCGCTTTACTTTATATTTGCTGAAACAGCCAAATTTAAAGGCCGTCCGGCTGGCAATATTTGCTATCATTTATTGGGTTGTATTTCTTGCTCTATTGGAGGTTTTAATTTGTTTGGGTTCTTGCTCGAATTTTTTATATCACCAAAGAACTTTGTTTCCCGGAACTCAAGAGCAGGTATCTGGGTTTAGTGAATTCTCATTCCATTGTTTTCGAGTTTAATCGCAAGATTCAAGATTTTTAAGTACCGCGAAATTTGTAGTTAACATGTATGTTTTAATAAGTTCGGCACATCGAAATAAATTTTTTTTTCAACTTTATTCGATAACAGCATAAGGGGAGAAGAGAAGTTCAAATTTTCGGGCTTAAATTCGAAGGTGCAGTAGAATACCAATTTCATTTGTGTATGTACAGATTGGTGAGTTATGATCTTTGTGGAGAATTTCACGACCTATTTATGATTTTTCCTGAGTTTATTGATATAGGGTTGAACTTCTTTTATGAACTTGGCCACAAAAAAGACTCAGTTCAGTGGGGAGGTTCTTGGAACGCCGATGGCTCGGAAGGGCAAATTTCCAGTTCCAAAGGGTTATTCTACTGGTTTTCACCTTGATTATGAATCAAGAACAATCTGGTAGCTCAGCGAGGCCGGAGGCAGAAATTATTGCTCCTGAGGATTCAATTGGACCCAATAAAAAGTGGATTGATATAAATTCTGCTTCGCTAGATGGCCTTGATATACCTGTGCAAGTGATACCTATATTTAAACTGTCTATGTCAGAGAAGAAAATCTTGGTACTAAGATTAAGATCAGAGGTTGAAAGAGATTAGGGGTCTTCATAAGAAATTTGAATTGCTGAAAGACAAATGCTATTACAGTGTCATCATCAAGTGATATTCTTAGCCGCAGCAGTATATAGAGAACTGTTCCTCCGGTACTGGATTCCAGGAAATCTTCAGGCCTGGCTTCTTGGCCTGGAAAGAAATCAAACTTCAGGTAATAAGGCACTTGATTCGAATCATGGTACTTCAGAAAGGTTCGAGTCAGTGAAGCAGGGTTCTGTGTCAAATCCAAATGCAGAAATGGTGAAACAGTGTGAGATATTGTTGAAAAAGTTAAATCTATCGTAAGTATGTTGGATCTTTAATATTCCTGTTGACACAGTGAAGTTGAATATCCTGGATTATTTCACTGTCATAAAACATCCAATGGATATTGCTTTAGTAGAGTACTCAAATCCATTAGATTTTCTGGCAGATGTGAAGCTTACTTTCTCAAATGCAGTGTCATACAATTCACCAGGAATAATGTCCATATAATGGTTGACACAATGGTAAAGTATTTGAGGTGAGATGGAAAAGTATTGGGAAAAAATTTCTAGCCAATAGCTCACAGTCATCACCAGAAAAACCTGGACTTCACGAGGAGACTGAAGTAATTAACCCAGCTGCCTCAGCAAAAAGGAGAGAACTCAGTCCATTGCTGCATGCAGTAATACAATAACCTGTTAAACCAAGATTTATAGATGAAGAGAAGTGCAATTTAAGCAGAGAACTGGAAAGTTTGCTTGGAGCTCTACTGATGATATCATTGATTTTTTTTTATGGAACAACATTGTAACGCTGGATTATCCTTAGAGGATGAGATTGAGATTGATATTTATGATCTTAGTGAGGATACTTTGTTCACATTAAGAAAGCTTTTGGATGAATATTTGCAACAGAAACAACAGAATGATGCAAAAGCTGTACTTTGTGAGATAGAGGTAGTTGCTGTATAATGTATTTATTTTTTTTGTGAAAGAGATATATGTTCATTGTTTTATGGTTGATTTGCCTTTTGCTTTTGTGGTGACTGTCTGTTCCATTCTCTGCTTCAGCTGCCTAATGAATCTTTGCTTAGTAGTTCATCCATACAAGCAGACAAAGGTTGTTGCTCTTCCAATGTGGTGTCGTGCCTTGGAACATGACACTAGCTGCTTGTCATTGAAAATAATGTCCCTTTGTTATTTTGGTTCATTAGGAAATGAACATGTAGATGAGGATGTTGATATAGGTGGAAATGAGCCGCTTGTCTCGAGTTACTCTGCCGTTGAGATTGAAACAGACGAGGGGCTGACAAATAACATGTCCGATGGTAAATCAGGTTTGTCACCTCTTTATTATGGTTGTTCTGTGAAGATAATGCTCGTCTTGCCTTTGTCTTATAAATTATCTCTCCAAGAACTGAATTCATCTCTTCCTTGGAAAAGGAAGGGAAAAAAATTCATTCCTTCTTTTAACTCGTTGTAATTTTTGCCGTTCTTCCCAAGTTTGTCTTAGGTGTAAATGTTCGGATGGAAAATGCTGGTTGTTTTCTTGAGGGTTTCATATTTATTTATGTGGGGTGTGCATTGCTTTTAGCTTTCTTATATTCTTCTTTCAGTATTTGAAGCCATGCATGTTTCCTGCAGATTTGGTTTCTATCAGCCATTCTGATGCTGAAGCAGAGCCTAAATCTTCAAAAGAAATGAAGCCAACCTTGGTATATTTACATGATCTGTAGTTATTTGGATAGACCCATAAAACATAAATGCGGCATGTAGAGTCATGCAATTCTGGCCTTCTGGATTTTGCAGGATCAGAGCAGTTCTGCCAGAGTTTTGTATGAAAAGGGGGGTGTTGAGGATTTGGCTGACGGAAATTGTTAGTTCATGAAGTTATCTTCTTTATCCCCTTCCCTTTGCATGTTTGACTCAGTGTTATGATGTGTTAATTTTGCTGATTGTAAAAAACTCTATGTCAGAGGAAGTTTATGTCTGCAGGTTGTTTCAAGGGTTCAATGCAGTTTTTGAGTTTCAGTTTTTCTATTCAATTATGTATCTCTTTGAATTTTTATGGTATTGTTCTCAATTTAGCACTGAAGGATATGTTCAATCTTTGAAGTGAGGAGTCTTCATACAACTAGTAATCCAAGGATAAATTGATCTATTTGTATCATGTAAACTGAAGTGATTACTCATTACTTTGGAGATGGTGGATTTTTTTATTGAAATGTGGTTCTGTTTGCTGAGGGTTGTAAGTAAAGATTCTTCCTCTCCCTGATAAAATTATTACAATGAATCATTTGCCTTGTGAGTGGTGTAGTAATTTGGTATTTTTCCCCCTTTTGTGTATGCACATTGAACTTTCTGTTAATAAATAACACATTTCAAATTCGATCATTTTTTTTTTTGTTTTTGGTGATCCTGTGTTTTGGTTACCTATGGAAATTTTTTACCCAAACAAAAGTACCGGTAGAAGAAAGTGTCTCACATGACTTTGTATTTTTTTCTCCTTTTGTGTATGTACAATGAACTTTTTCCATAAATAAATGACACATTTCAAATTCGTTCAAATTTGATTCCCCCTCCCTTCCCCCCCCCCCCCCCCCCAAAAAAAAAAAAAAAAAAAAAACTGAAGTACTAGTGGAAGAGAATGCCTCATGCTAGTACTTTAAATCAGGACACTGATCTTTGGAATGGGAAAATAGAGTTCAGGATTGTCTAGTTTTCAAGTTCTGTGACCAGATAGCATTTATAGAATTTGTGATGTACAAGTATTGTACAAAGAAACTTGA
Source organism: Mitragyna speciosa (assembly GCA_024721245.1). Lineage (NCBI taxonomy): Eukaryota > Viridiplantae > Streptophyta > Magnoliopsida > Gentianales > Rubiaceae > Mitragyna > Mitragyna speciosa. The sequence continues at coordinate 26,172,336 of CM045562.1, read as the reverse complement.
ATTATTTATTTCGCTGGAACATGGAACTTGTGTCTTTTCTGGTTGCTTCTGTTAGTTAGTTGACATGTTCATGAAGCATGATGTTGCTTTGATTCTAGTTTGTTGACTCAAATTCAGAGGTAGTGTACAAATAACTATGAATTCTCTATTGCCCTTCCAGCGTCAAAAATGTCTTGCTCTGGTTCATCGTGCATCACAAAATTTTTTTTCATTTTCTGAAGTCCTTCAAAATGGAACTTGCAAGCTGCTGACTGTTTCTTGTGTCCACGGATTTTTTGCAGTATCTCTGTTAGTGAGATTGACCAGCTTGATTAAAGTTCCAAGAGAAGCCAAATTCAGACGAGTGAGATAGCCATCAAGATGGCAAGAATGGGGAACAAGGAAATTGACATCCAATTAGTTTCGTTGTCTTATCAATCAATCAACATGTAAAATCTTAGGAGAGAGTGAGTGCTCCACCTGAGAGGCAGGTCTCTCCAGGGAAGCTCTATAGGCTGCTCTCCTCAAAAACCGGTTTGCTGATACCATTCTAAAAGCTCAGGAAAAGATACTTGGCCAGGTTGGTTGTTCTGTTTGTTATCTGAATTTGAGCCAATTGATATTCTCATGATGTTTTGTTTTATACATGTGATTCTGTGTAATTTTATTTTTGTTGAGATCAGGGTGAAAAGAGAGATCCTGATACATCGTGCCGTGAAAGGGAGCAACTTGAGATGCAGAAAAAGAGAGGTTGCTGTCTATGGAACTCCTATCATGTGTATTTATATTCTTATGAATGCCTTGTATGTTAATTGAAAAATGAACACTCCTCTATTTGCTGCCTTGTTACAGAGAAAGCTAGATTACAAGCGGAAGTTAAAGCTGCTGAAGATGCTCGAAGACGAGCAGAAGAAGAAGCTGCTGCTAAAGCCGGACAGAAAAGGCAACTTGAGAGAGAAGCAGCCCGTCAGGCACTGTTGCACGTAAAATAAATCAAAGAATTTGCAAAAAATGCAGATATTGATTTTCTTTTTTCCCTTGGCATT